>JBBMOJ010000345.1:0-44750 GCA_038090695.1 Sclerotinia spermophila | reverse complement strand
ATGCTACCGTTTATCTTTATAATCCATGTTGCGGTGCGGGAACCTCCGTAACATAGTAGTGATACCTATCCCTAGCAGGAACTCTCCAAAAATGCTCACGGATAGCTCATACATACATTGTATACAAATATAATAGTCCGAGGTCTCTTTGGAATACTTGCTTACACGTTTGATGAGACGAGATTTACACATATCTACCGTGGGAGTTTAGTAATTTCGTACCTCATCCTGTTCGGATAATATTGAGATACTAGGTATTCACATTGCCTCCCATAACGCTCAGAGATATCTACTTTCCGTTCAAAGATCAAGTTATTTTTTCATTTCATTTCATTCCATCATCGTAGAACGCCTAATTCATAGATCGAAAAAAAAAGACCGAAATATTACTTCCTCAGTTCTACTCCCGTCACTCCAGACCGGAATCCTGGAATATACATTTTTGTTTTCATCCTCTATTATCATCTCCTTTTTCTCCTATACGCATTTAAAATCATCTCATCCCTCATGCCTCAACAATCTCTCCATCGGTAATACATCCATGACTAGCATCTTGTACCAACCTCGAGTATTTCGCCAAAGTACCCTTAGAATATTTCAACGGAGGTGCGACGAATTCTTTTCTCCTCCTCTCTAATTCCTCCTCACCACCCTCAACTTCCAGATCCAATACTCTCGTCTCGGCATCAATAACAATGGTATCACCATCTCTAACCAATCCGATTGGTCCACCAACTTGTGCCTCTGGTACAATATGTCCAATCAAGAATCCATGAGATCCTCCACTGAAACGTCCATCGGTAATAAGCGCAACATCCTTTCCAAGTCCTGCACCCATAATTGCCGAGGATGGTTTCAACATCTCTGGCATACCTGGCCCACCCTTTGGTCCTTCATAACGAATGACTACAACAGTCTTCTCTCCCTTCTTGATTTCGCCACGTTCAAGGGCTTCGATGAAATCATTTTCAGCATCATAAACCTTGGCTTTTCCAACAAATCTTAATCCTTCTTTACCAGTAATTTTACCGACAGATCCACCTGGTGCGAGGGAACCACGGAGAATTTGAATGTGACCAGACTCTTTGATGGGGTTTGAGAATGGACGAATAATTTCTTGGTCGGATGGGAAATCACGAACATCCTGGACGTTCTCGGCGAGGGTCTTACCAGTGACAGTCATTCCTGATCCATCAACAACACCTTCCTTGATGAGGAGTCTAATAAGAGCTGGAGTACCACCGATGCTATAAAGATCATTGAAGACGTATTTACCAGATGGTTTGAGGTCTGCAAGGAAAGGTGTTCGATCAGAAACAGCTTGGAAATCATCAATTGTGAGCTTAATTCCTACAGCATCTGCCATAGCAATAAGATGAAGAACCGCATTAGTAGATCCTCCAGTGATAGTAACGAGAACCATAGCATTTTCGAAAGCTTGTCTGGTCATGATATCTCTAGGTCTAATGTCCTCTTTGAGAAGATTCCTGATTGCACCACCAGCTGCGTAACACTCAAGTAACTTCGCCTTTGAATCTGCAGGGTTGGTAGAAGAACCAGGAAGAGTCATGCCCATAATTTCAATAGCTGATGCCATTGTGTTTGCAGTATACATTCCACCACATGCACCTTGACCCGGGCAAGCATGGCGAATCACATCGAATCTTTGTTCTTCGGTGATCTCTCCAGTAATGAATTGTCCGTAGGCCTGGAATGCAGAGACAATATCGATATCTGCGTTATTTTGAGTTGCGGCACATCCTGGTTTGATGGAACCACCATAAACCATAAGAGATGGCCTGTTGACTCTTCCAATTCCCATCATAACACCAGGCATATTCTTGTCGCATCCAGGAATCGAAATATTCGCATCATACCATTGGCCACCCATGACAGTTTCAATACTATCCGCAATCAAATCTCTGGATTGAAGACTATATCTCATACCCTTTGTACCCATCGAAATACCATCCGAAACTCCAATGGTGTTGAATTGATATCCTACCAAACCAGCTCTCTCTACTCCTTCCTTTACTTTGTGGTTGAGTTCCAAGAGATGCATATTGCAAGGATTTCCTGACCACCATACTGAAGAGATACCAACTTGTGCTTTGTTTAATGTTTCCTCGGTCATACCAGTAGCATATAACATTGCTTGCGAAGCACCTTGTGATTTTGGTTGTGTAATGGTAGATGAGACTCTGTTGAGTTGTGGTTCTGAGTCATTGGAGGATGTGCGGAAAGATGAGGTAGAAGATAAAGAGCGTCTGAAGGGAAGGTTAGTCAATTGGCAGGATATGGACTTCGCAAATACATACGCATATTGGGAAGCTCTTCTTGAGGTGAGAAGAGAGGCATTTGCCCTCGTTCTCAATTGAGAGAGCATATTTGGTGGGATGTTGTGAGTAAAGTTAATTACTTCAACTTTGGTCTTTGTCGATGCTTGAAAATTTCAATACTCAAGAACAGGTATGAGAATTCTCCTGTACTTCTCTTACAAGCAAAGACGAATGAAGAATGAAAGCAATTGACACTTTCCAAATAGTAATAAATATCACTTCTTCAAGTATGAGCAAGAAATTATTTATCGAGATCGATATCGGAGCACGGCGAATCCATTAACCCCAGCTTTGCTGATTAAAATCATTTTGATTGGTTGAGTGAGTAACTTATAAATGTGAAGTATAATTTGATACATCTACGACACCTTTTATATTGATGCCACTACATACATATTTTTTGGCACAGGAAACGCTTAAAGTCTTCAAATCGCAACTGCCCCCCCTATTTCTTCTTAAAGCCAATCCATCCCACTCGAAACGTTCTCTGGCACGTGTCTGGACAATAATAGAAAGAAAGATAACTCAGTTCTTGAACCCTTTCGCAACGATATCATTGCTCAAGATAATCGTTTCTATTTCGGAGCAACTATTACCAAGTACTCCACCATCCAAATGTGACATTCTATCATCGGAATTCCTTCTCCCGTCGTAAACGGTTCACAGAAGGATAAAACGACAAAACGAAGCCGAAAACACATGTGAGCGATTTCCCCACAATTTATGTCAGTCAGTCCGCACGTACCGAGGTGATGGCATATTATTCCCTATCAATACGTAAAAACAGGTACCAATGCTTGTGATATTGACATTACTTCGTATGTTCCATGGACTTTCTGCAGGTACAAGTTATGGCACCATAGGGGTATTCAAAGATATAAGTAGTTCTTTCCTTTTTCTTATTCGTTCTTTCTTCCATTTATTGTTCTGTTTCCTCTTGCTTTTTCATTATCGGTTCATCCTGCATATCGCCAAAACTACCTATTTAGGTACGACACGGAATTCCTGCACTGCATCACCTACAGTAATAGCTACGCTACCCCGCATAACACCTCCATCTCCGATCATAGAGCCCAGCCTTGAAATCAACTAACAACAAACTCTCAATACCAAACTAAACTCACCACATAATGGCAGCTGGACCCGAAGTTACGTTAAAGAATCTAGGAGGAGATTGGGTGATGGTAAGAATACTCCCCTCCACCTCTTCCATCCCATTCCATCCCCACTCCCTAACACCACCACCCAGAACAAAACCCTCTCCGATGATCTCGACCCCGTCCTCGCCCTCCAAGGCGTAGGCTGGTGGACGCGCAAAGCCATCTCCCTCGCCACCGTAACCCTACACATCAAACAATACCTCGACGAAAACCAAATCCCGCACATCGACATTGATCAAACAGCCACCGGGGGCGTCAAAGGCACATCCGAATTACGAATCCTCGATTGGACGGAACGCACTCATGAAGATCATCTCTTTGGTAAAGTCTCTGCGAAATCGCGTTTTTGTACCCTCGAACAAGTGGCGGAATTTGCTAATGATGCCTTTTTGAGAGAGGAGTGGTTGGAGGACGAGGAGGAAAATAGTGGGCCGGATGGTCAAAGACATGTGCAGAGTGTTGGTGTGAATGAGGAGAGGGGATGGACGGCAAATCAGGTTTGGGGATTTGCAATTGTTGATGGGAAGAGATATTATACCAGGAGAGTCGTGGTTAAGAAGGGAGATGAGGTCTTGAAGATTAGATTGGTATATAATTACCAGGGAAAGAAATAAATGGATGGGTAGAATGGACGGAGAAAATGTCAATACACTAGATGCCAGAGGATGGAGATGTCAAGGTGGTCCTGGGGGGTTTAAACCGTTGCTTTACTTGCTTGCTTACCTATTAAATCAATGTTCTTGGGGTATACTGAAATTATGTTGAAAACTAGACTTGTGTGATGGAATTTGATGCCACTTTAACAACCATGCGATGTCTCGGATCTTGCTCTAGGATAAACAATCCCATATGCTCTATTAGAGAATACCCACAACTCCCCATCGCATGTTCTCCATTTCACACATAGATCCCCACCGCCCCTTAGACCCTCATTAGCTAAAATCTCCCCAAAATAAATCCTACATCATACATCCCCACCCAATAGTACATCCACAATCCCAGTAATAACAGCATTATAAACCACCCACCCATCTCCAAACCACAAACTAGCCCCTTTCCCATTAACCCTCCAAACCATCCAATCATCAACTCTCAAACTCTCTATCGCACATCTCTAGTTCTCTCGTGCAAGTTTCATCTCTATAGTAAACTCCCACGAGTCACTATTGTGGTGGATGTTCCTAGGTAGCTTTGTACCGGACGAGTGACTACCTATCGTCTGTGTATGGTAGGTCCTTAGCTGGGATGATTTTTTATCTGGTATTTTTGGTGATTGATATGAATTAGGACAGTTTTGGGGGGGGGGTATGTGAGATGAGATGAGATGAGTAGGTATGTTATGTTAAAATGATGAATTAGTCGTATCCTTATACTTGATTTCATCCTATCGAACACTGAAAGTCTTTCGTTAGATTGATTTGGCGACTAATATCGATTAGTGAGACGTGGATTTAGAAAATTCATTTTTATTATTTTTCACAAGCCCGAATTTGGTAGTTGATATATCGAGAAGCGGTTTGGAGAAGATCCAGGGTATTTATTTCATAACTATACCAATTTGAATATTGCCTCTCCCCCCCACCCTCAAATATGTCGAGGTATAGCAACAAAGTTATTTCAACGTCCGTGTACAATTATTGCAGTTTTACTTCCTTTTGGAAATGGGCTGCAATTGTAAATTGTTTAGACCATTTTTCGCTCCGCACCCATAAGCCAAGCCATTCATTCCGCCCTATTCCTTTGAATCAGGCAGGACACTACCTGCCACACCAAGATAGACAGTAAATGATTAGTTCCCTCTCTCATATCTTATATAAGCACATACAGACTGGCATTTTCCAACATCTCCATTTCAACCTCACTCCTTTACTCCCGTATCATGATTTATAACAACCCCAACAAAATTCCATGCCAACTGGACACTCCAGTATTCAACTCCAGCGAAGCGCACTCAGCTTTCCTCTCGGAATCCGAATCAAAGCTAACAGGGGATCCCCACTTCAGATCCGCTGACCCTGCTGTCATAGCGAGGTTATGTGGCCATTGCCATGCAGAAAGCGTGGGCTCACAGCGTGCTATCGACTTTTTGATTATTCTGATACGACCTCTGCTTGTGGTTCGTCCCTTCACGTAAATGACGCAACAATCTTTCAAGTTTCTGAATAGAACCAAAACTATTTCAAAATTTGTAGATAGTGATGTCCACGTGAGATGTGACGCCGAATCATCGAATCCAGGCGGAAAGACACTTCTCACTAAGAAACCAGCTGTGATCATTTGATTGTGATATAATTGGAAGCCTGACTGTTTGTGAGTGTATTCACTCGGATGGAAGAATAAAAAATCTAAGTCGTTGATATAGTTGAATTTCCGGGAACTACAAGTCGGGGATAAACTTTTAGCTTCAACGAGATACAACAATTTCCATTTGATCTTCCGATTTGGTCTTTTGGCTAAAGTGACGGAGATGACAGGCGGACTTCCAGGAAGACGCTCAAAAAGTTGACCTTTTTGCTTTAGTAAAGGCAATGCAAATATTTCGTTCTTGTTCCCAAGTCTCAAGACTGACCATCCGCTTACGAAAGCAAGATAGATACCTAGCGACGGATTGATACACATCAGAGGCAAATTTATATTCAACCCCAAGTTTGTCATCATGGAATGAGTGGCCGATTTTAAGTGATTATCCAATTCCGAGAAGGCAGCAGGAGAGTCTTTAAAATAACGAGATGACGGCGCCAGAATACCATAAGAGCGTAAGCCCGTGGTTGTCCGCAAAGAAGTCTCTCTCCAGGTCATATCAAAGCCCCAAGCAAGGATACTGAGATCTTGATTCTTTTTGAGGACTTCCTCTTGTAGGCGTTGAAACGCCTTGTTTCCTTCTCCATACAAAAGCGGCATATTGACTTGTAAGAGGCCTAGTAGACAATAGGCGGCGTCTTCTGGTCGAGTTGTTTCTCGCATGGCAGCCCATGAAAACTTACAGCCACTAGCAATTTGGGCGCTAGCTTCGCCAAATTTAATCTCAAAGTACTTAGTCCCAATGACCGTTATCTCTTCAAGTAGAACCATACGTTGTCTTGGAAGATCAGCCCTCCGTGACTTTTTATCTTCGTGTATGGCTATTATTGAATCATTGAAAATCATGTCCCATTTCTGATCAAAGAAGACAATCTTGCTAGGTGCAAGCAATTCCTGCAATGTCCAACCCCGAGAAAACCAACGACTCTTTCGGAATGCCGAATCAATTTCATATGGGTCCTGGCCGGACAAAACATCTATCAGGTAGATATAACATATAGCAGCCTTCTCATACCAAGCATACATAGAGTTGATGGATTCGGACAATTCCGCACTGCTGCTCTTGTCAATACAGCAAGTATCGATCCAAACGAATTCAAAACCATCAATGATCGCTTGTCGGCAGCAACCCTCAATCTTCGCGTAACCATTCTTTTGTTTGTGTTCAGGATTGGAGAGATCTTGGAAAAGCACCTCGTCCTCACCCCAAGTATGAGAAAGAATTGTATATTTGGGAATACTGGTCCCAATAAAGTCTTTCAATTGACGCGTTTGAACATTGGGTAGACGCATTTTCACATAGCTGATCTAAAAACCTCGCATGTCGTAATCACGCACATGGCTTTGGCAAAGCTCATTCTATGAGATGACGTAGAAATTGTATAGCGTGATATTATAGAGAGCTTCTCCTGGGATCTCGAATAGATAAATCGACCGCGGAAAGTCAAAAAGGGGGCTGACAGAGAGGATCCTGACACACGTGGAGATACACATTTATATCAGGCTGTAACGAAATTCTCGAACAATATTCTTAATGCGCCAGTACATGTGAGTAAGACAGCAATTCAGATAGATGGAACAATATTGAACCTCGCCCATTTCGGAATATTCTTCATATTGTTCTCCAAAACCCTTCCAAGCTTCGTATTATATGGGAATGTTGTGAAATGTGTTGTGAGATGGTTCGAGACAATAATAAGTACGTAGTAGGATGATGAGATGGATGAACAAATATTGAATCAATGCTAATAAGAAGTTTCCGTATGCTTTGATGATGTTGTTGTTATACGAAGATGAGAAAAGAAACAAGAGTAGATCTAGCTGAATACCTACCAATCATAGCCATTCTTGTCCATTAAGGTGGGACTTATTAAAGTATATGCCAACCTCTGATTTATCAATCCATACATCATCACATTTACGACTTTCCCCTCACATACATTAAATTAACCTTAATATCACGCTTATGTATTACTTGTTCTGTTTCTGTCTTGTCTGTCTCGTCTGTACACATTATTCCACATACATCTACACGAGCCACGAGGCACAAGCCACAAGCCACAAGCCACAAACCACAAACCACAAACCACAAACCACAAACCAGCCCAGGAACCATCTCGGGAACCATTCTCGCCATTCTCAAAGAAGAAGGTCCAAAAGTTACATTCAATGTGTAATGCCAATCCAATCATCATTCATATATATCAACGATAAGATCTTCCCCACTTTAATGATGCAAACCTCATCATCAACCTAACAAACCCAGATTGAAGCAAGATAACAGGAAAGGATCACTCGTGCCACTCGTGCCACTATTAGGTTTGAAGGTTTGCTCACATAATTGGTGCTACTTTTATGTGTCTCTGCTTGACATCACCTGCAAGCCAATGTGATACCATGGTGAACACCTTCTTGATCTGGAACTTATATGTGAATATCTTTCTTTTCGATCTGGATATGGCTGGAGTAGATGGACCTGGGTAGCTTGGATAGGTTAGGTTAGATATGGATGGTATAAAGAGAGATGATGTCGCCATTTTTGAGGAATTTGGAAGTTGACGGATTTGAGAGAGGAACTCATTGAAAAAAGTCCTTGGGTTTCTCGTGCTCAGGTATGTTTAGATTCTGATTCTTATGTTCAACCACAGCCACTCTCTTCATTAATGATTCACAAATCACCCCGCCATCTTCACTTGGGTTCCCCGTTCACTGCCTGCTATGGTGAATATGGTTATGGTGATAGTAGGAAAGAATGGAATTAAGCTTACTTGGAATATGACAATCACCGATGTTACAGGGCGATCTTTATCAAACATCACGGTCAGACTAACATCATGGACAGCACAGTCTATCAAGGTATTTTCACCGTGATTGGAACGTTGAGATCTTGTCCGGTCTTGAAATAAATAAACCCTCAAGGACCACAAACATATCAGAAACCATATTGAGAACTCACAACATGGTTTCCACAATCTACACATTGTGTGCGATTCTCGCATTTCTTCAATGTGTTTTCTCACATCAATTACATCCAAATGGTGTTGGTCGGAAAATAAGCGTAAGTTCTCCTCTCTCTCTCTCTCTCTCTCCACATTCTTTCATTCCCGCGATTAAATAGTTCCCTACCTCCACATAATTTCAAAACTAATCCCACAACTAGAGAACCACCATTTCCCGTCGAGAACTAGCGCTTTCCAAGCGAGACGACGTTGATCCCTCTCTACTCTACCCAACCTACAATCTTACAGTCCCAATTGATTACTTCCACAATGAATCCCGCTATGAACCTCACAGCAATGGAACCTTTCCACTCCGCTATTGGTTCGACGCCACCTATTACGAACCTGGCGGTCCAGTAATCATTCTTCAATCGGGAGAAACCGATGCTACAGGTCGATTACCCTTTTTACAAAAAGGTATCTTACATCAATTGGCTGTTGCGACAAATGGTATTGGTGTAGTGCTTGAACATCGTTATTATGGTGAAAGTATCCCGACTCCCGATTTCTCGACAGAGAATTTGAGATTCTTGACTACCGAACAGGCATTGATGGATGAGGTCTATTTTGCTAGGAATATTGTCTTTCCAGGATTGGAAGATAAAAATTTGACTGCGCCGAATGTGGCTTATATTGGGTATGGAGGTTCTTATGCTGGTGCCTTCAATGCTTTCTTGAGAAAGTTGTATCCTGATACTTTCTGGGGTAAGTTTCTTCCATTTTTCATAAGGTTTTCAAATGCAAAAGATAATGTGACTAACAGGTGATTAGGAGCAATTTCTTCCAGTGGTGTCGTTGAAGCCATCTACGATTATTGGGATTACTTTGAGCCCATTCGTTTCTATACCGATCAAAAATGTGTCAAGAATACCCAACTCATCACCAATTCCATGGACAACATTGTCATTGGACAAAAGAATAACACCGCTCTCGTCCAAGAACTCAAAACCGTCTGGGGACTGCCAAATATTACTCATTCCAATGATTTCATGTCAATCGTCATGTACGGATTGTGGGAATGGCAAAGCAAAAATTGGGATCCAGAACTTGAAGGAACACCATATTTTGATTACTATTGTGGTAATGTTACTAGCAAAAAGCTTCTTTGGCCAAATTTGAATAGCTCTACAACGGAAGTCCAGAAGCTACTCACGAAGGGGGGTTATAGTTCTCAACTGAATAGTTTAACAACTCCGTATTTGAACTGGATTGGTTGGCTAGCTGGTAAGATCATCCTCAAACTTCCCTCCATTACCAACAAAAACTAACAAATCCCAGACTACACTTCTACCAATTACGGTGATTGCTCTCCCAATCAAGATTCCTGCTACTCAACCCACAACTCCACCTTCTACGCACAAGATGATGCATCCCAAGACTGGCGTCTCTGGCCCTACCAATACTGTACCGAATGGGGATATCTCCAAAACGGTGCTTCCGTCCCCGCAAACCAACTCCCTCTTCTCTCTCGCACAATCGATCTCCCCTACCTCTCCATCATCTGTGCCGAATCCTTCAACATAACCACTCCTCCCGCCGTGGAAAACATCAATAAATACGGCGGCTTCAATCTCACCTATCCAAGACTAGCCTATATAGATGGCGAACAAGATGTTTGGCGTCCGGCTACTCCTCACGCTTCGCCCTTTAATACCACGGCCCTTAATCGTACCTCTACGACTGAACAACCTTTCATTTTGATCGAAGGTGCTGTCCATCATTGGGATGAGAATGGAGTTTTCGCAAACGAGACTACCAGTAGCTTTCCTCCAAAGACGATTAAGAAAGTTCAGAGGCAGGAAACTAATTTTGTGAAGAAGTGGATGGAGGAGTGGAAGAGAGATTGTGAGAGGAAAAGTAGAGAGCTGATTTAAGTTTGAGGGTACTGGATTTATGTATATGTATATGATCATGTGCATGTATCTGTATGTATATGAATAAGATTAGAATGGCAAGCGAGTATCTAAGCAAATGATATAAATTATTACGCTTCTCAATAATGCGTATTACAATTGTTTCATAAGTGACCAATGTATTGATGCTTCCGCAGCACCCATTCTTTCTTTGAAGAGTTTCAGATATACGTGAATAAAATCCCCACGGAATACTCGGTACATAGTCCCTCAATTACCAACCCAACTCAACATTCCACAAGGTATTTCTCTTTATTGCAGAGCCAGCAAATAGATGGAGCAATAAGTTTCGTTTCCACAATTTTTCACATTTCGAATACTTTCAAGACTTTTAGTAATCAGCATAATCCTACGCTATCCCAGCAGCTAGTCCCCTTCAGATCCTCAAAGCTAGTAAGGCTATAAGCATTATACTTTTATACTTTTATATTTTATACTTGTTACTATTACTCTTATTGAAGTTCACGTTTAATATCATTACGATCGCCACGTATGGTATATTAGAATGCGAGGGCATGTAGAGATGAAAGTTGAGAGGGGAGAGATTGGGAACGAGGTAGGGAGCAAGAAAGAAAAACGATTCGGGAGGAGAGAGAGAGAAATGGGCGGTAAATGGAGGACGTGGAAGAGGAAAAGCAGTAATTCATCGGTTGGAGAGTTAATTGAAGATGGATACTTGAATACGGAGGAATATGAAACGTGTTTATAAGATTCGTCTCATTATCGCTTCCGATCAACATCTGTAGGTGGTGCGAGTGCTGGTTAAATTATGCCTCTGAATCTGTTCAGGCCTAAAAATATTCCAATCTAGTACTACCATACATTAGACACTGGCTGTGCTTTAAGTCTCAAAAAATTTCAGCAGCGGGAAGGATGAATAGTTTGTCTGATGAAATTGTTTATTGAGCAAATGCAGTAGTGCAATTAAGGGTGCTCTGTAGATGTCGGTCCGGTATCTCCCGCTTTCAAAGGGGTTTACAAGGCCCAATCTATTCGAGCCCACTAATCCTTGGGAATAGCTAACATCATGGCAAGTCACCTCCTTCTCAAGCAAGGAGAAGCAAAGTAATATATACACGTAATCCTTAGACTCTCTGCCGTGAATCTAGGAGCAGCAGGATATACTGTAAGGCCAGTGCTGATATTCATATCTAGCTTTGACCCCGTTTAAATAAATCTTCTGGTTTTTCTCATGTCGAAAGGAAGATGATAAAAAGGTAAAATGCCAGGTTTTCGAAGTTGGCGATAAAGAGCCAATGCAAATCCTTCCACCTCGACTTCCTGCTTTTCAAAACTCATACTGACGCGGGTTGGATACTCTCCCAAACTCTCCCCCTGGAATGATAGTGCGGCGTCGGCCATTAGCACTCGCAAGCAATTTCCATCTTCTGTGAGTGAGAACACAGCTTCTATAAAGCTGGATTTGAAAGCGGATGCACCACCTTCTATTAAGGCTGGCCGAAGAGCATCGCATACCAAAGTACTGACATCTCCAAGACCGTACTGATTCGCGTACTTCAAGAAGGAAATGCACCGTTCAGCAGCATGTCGTCCATGTTTCAAGATAGAGAGTTTGTCACCAACACCATGATGAAAGATGTACTCTACCAGAACTTCGAAATCTTCAACAGTGTCTTCTGGTAGTTCTATCTGTTGTGTCTGACCTTCTATGAATTCTCTATTGAAGAACCTATCAAATACTGGAGAATAGTACGAGAGAAGATCTTTTGGTAGCTCAAATGAATTCTTCTCAGGACCAACAACTATGTTTACTTTTGGACCCACAACCATTCTACCAGACACGTCATTAGCCATTGCAATCAATACCATATGTGCAAAAGATACTAACTTGATGTAAGACTCAGTTGTAGGTCTCTGTCGTAAATGGGACGCATTGACTTCCGAACTATCGATCTTTACGGCGTGAGCATTGCAAGTCACAATTCTCTCGCTGGATGTTCCAGAAACGGCAGAGGAAATATTACTCAGATCTGAGAAGAATTTCGAGTTCTTTGAGCGTATTGAAGAGGGAGGATCTGGAGTTGTGACGCCTGGGTGATTTC
The DNA here is from genome assembly GCA_038090695.1 of Sclerotinia spermophila. NCBI lineage: Eukaryota > Fungi > Ascomycota > Leotiomycetes > Helotiales > Sclerotiniaceae > Sclerotinia > Sclerotinia spermophila. Next base: position 31,975 of record JBBMOJ010000345.1, on the reverse strand, counting down.
TTCGAGAAGTTAATGCGAAGTCTCCGTCGAACAATTCTGACGAAGCCTTGCGCTTAATTCCAGAAGTAGTAGCAGAGGTTGTGGGTGAAGAAGAGGACGATGAAAGTATACTGCTGGATTCAGGAAGCACCTCTCTAGGTCTCAGATCAACCATGTCATCAGTAGCTTCCCGCTTAATTCCAGAAGAAATTTCAAACTTCATGGCTACTGAATCTGTAGAAGTATTTGGTCAGCGGCAAGCTCGGGAGATACAAGCAAAGGAGAAATATCAGGTAATCTCGAGGATTCAAAGATACTCGAAATTTCGAAGCACGAATGGTGGATAAGAGGTTGCTACTTACCAGTGAGCCGAATGAATCGGACGATATCAACAAAGAAGATGCTTTAATCTTGGTGGAATAAGCCCAAAGAATTGGATGGCATAAGAATTGATGAGATCGGAGAAGATTGAATGATGATAGTAAAACTGAAGAACTTCTGAATAGATGAAAGGAAATCAACTAAGGATCAATATAGCCTCTATGATGAGAGATACGATCAAATACGACGAAATTCAGATAAAAACACGCAAGTTAACAGATAAAATCGATGAAATGAGGATATATTCTCTCACTCTGAGATGAGAATATGAGGTTGTCGAAGTAAAAAAGTGGAAGAGGAAAAATCAAATGAGAAGTGAAGAGGAAAGTGAAATTGCGCTAGTGAGATGCGTACAATTGGAAAGTACTGGATTCGGAAAGAGCAACCACATCGATCACTTGGTTGAAGATGGCACGTGCGATCAAGTGATTGTGAGGTTTGGAAAGGGGTTGAGTGAGTAAGAGTGTTACGGTGCTGTGTTGGAATAGAGAAAGTGGGATAGAGAAAGTGGGTTTGAATAAGAGGTGATGTTGATTATTGGATTCTGATAGATTTGTTGATTCAGAGCATTTCATTGTTCTTTTGGATCTCTGTGAGTTGGCTCACGATATGAGATGGTAAAGGATTAAGGTGGAATATATCAACCTCAAATAATCCTAGGGTTATTCATAACGAGATGATAATACCTAGGCATTCGGGTTGAAGCGAAATTTCAAGCAGTTAGGTATTCACATCAATATTCACACAGTCATTGTTTAGGTAGACTAATCAGACGTAGGAATGGGATATCCACAATAAATTCAACTCCCAAACGGATTAAAAGCAACGATTAATGTACATTAAGCTCTTCACGTGCTTTCCTTTCTTCATTTTCTTAGCTCTCTGTCGCCGATCAACTCATGATAGCTACAGCCAGAGCTAGTACACCTATCAAGTGTACATTGAAGTTCAAGCTATTGAAAGTTGCAGCAGAATCTACAGAAGCTGTACAATTGAACGACGCAGAGCATGCTAAAATCGGCTTCTTATTGTCATTCATTCCCGTATCATAGCAATGAAAGTCATCTCTCGAGCCCTCATGATCCGCATACGAGAACTGGATCTCATCTCCACCGCCCATTTTAGACTTTTTGATAGTGACCGGTTTCGGAAGAGTCGAATAAAGCGTGATATCCTGGCCGTGAATCTTGACGTTGTCTTGACGGGCTATCTGATTGCATTTCGAGACGTATAATATCAGACTGGATTGTTGACTACATGGTTGGTCCCAGGAGGTGATAGGTGGAGTCTCGAGATTTGTGAGTGTACATTCGCCATTAGCCATTAGACTCGTGTTACAGTATTGAGAGTTTATGGGTGAGTCTGGAGTTTTGGGCCATCCGCATGGAGGAGACCCGCCGCGAGGATGTAGCGATATAGCCGAAGTAAAGGGCGGAAACATGACGGAAATAGCCAAGAGGATGGCAAAGGGTGCCAATAGACAACCTGGGCGAGATTGGAACTGCATTTTCTATTGAGAGTGTTGGATGGCGTTAGCTAACAGAGTATTACGTGGAGTTTTGCCAAAGTCATGCAGTTAAGTGTGAGGTTTCGTATGTATAGTGTTTTGTTGTCAAGGATTTGACTTTCTATAGGGGTAGTATCATTAGCATGAATGTACAGGGAATTACATCTGGTATCACAGAAAGCTTACTTTGAGATGTGAATGTCTTGGTCTGTGGCATGAGTATATGGTGATTAGAAATTGACGATTAAGCATTCTGCAAAGATGGCGGTCCAGATGATTCGGTTCATTCAATGACTCACCCATCATAGGGTATCACAACTGATTTGAATGGCACGACAATACTTATTTACTTTGTGAACCTAAAATTAGAAAGAAGGTAATCACTGAAGTAGACATATTAAGAATTTTCGGATTTGGCTGTAAATAACGTAACTACAACTACAAATACCAAATAAGTGCCCGGGTTTTATCAAAACCCCACTTTCTGCATACTGCAGATGCTCTTCTGGAACCTGTCGTTCCCATCACTCCCTCCGATACATCTAACCTCCTACCCAAGACTTTGAAGTATCTAACCAGTGCAGCCACCAAGTCTGACGGATCCAGCATACATCTCATAGGTATCAGCATTGTTTGCTGCATGAGCCGCACTCAAAGCCTTAGCAGCGGTTGGTCCATAAGCCCAATCTTCGGTACCGTACAAATGAGTCATCTCATGCAAGAGACTTCCGGCACGATCATAATCGAAATCAGCGCAAGTAGGCGAGTACTCAGAGAAGCCCCAGTATCCATTGTTTGGGCAAGGAACAATGACGTTCGCACTGGGAACTGTGTAGAGCAAGGCACTTCCGTCGGAGCAATCTCCGTAGGTATCCGTGCAGGAGATCTTTGGGGATGTGGTTTGAACATTCTTGACATCGGTATAGATGGCGCGGACGGCACTCTCCTCAGATGTGGACTTGAACCAGGTGGTGAAATAATCAGCAGCAGTCCCTGCGGCCGTGTAAGCATTAGTGGCCAATGTGATGGCATCAGCGACTGTGGTCTTGAGGGAGGTGGTTTGGGCGGTTGTGCAACTGCTGTAGGTAATGGCACGTTTTGCGATACGAGACGTGAATGGCTCATCTCTGGAGACGAGATCACTTGGAGGAAGAGAGTTAGCCAGTAGTATCAGGTTCAAGGAGTTCAATACTTACGATGCAACCTTGCTCTGATCAGGAGTGATAGTGACAGTGTTTGATGTGATAGCGTCGCAAAGAGTAGTTTGGCTCAACGCAGATGGAGCACGTTCTCCAATGACATATCTGAAACCTTGAATAGCGGTAACATCGACATTCTCAAGACCTTCAAGGTTGTAGGTCTTGGCTACGTTGACAGAAGCAGTGACTGTCTCGCCAGGTTGAAGAGTTTGGAACATTGAAGCAGCAAGACCTGTACGCTTGTAGTTGACATAGGTTCCCTTGAATTCAAGATCCTTGGCATCTGTAAACAGTCAGTCATGATCCTAAGGGGGGTGGAATTTCGAATTCAAGAGCCCAACATACCTGCAACAGCTAATACATCCAAAGTAGCATGCTCGCTCAAGACGGTGTTGCCCTTGAAGACAGTTACCGTCTCGGTACCAGTGTTGGTGATTGCGACTTGAGCCACATGATCAGCAGTGCCAGCAATCTCAACTGAGAGAGGGCAACTGGTAGCAGCCATAGCTGCACCAGCGAGAGCGGCGACTGGGAGAATCTTGGAGATCATGTTGAGGTCTTTGGAGTATTGGATTGACTGGAGACTTGACTGGAAGGATGGTCTTTCAATGAATGGAGAGACTACAGGACTATAAGTACTTGTTTACTCTTCATTGTCAGATGATAACAGTATTCCAGATGAGGCAGGTAAGTTTGGAAAATCTCTGTTTCATTAACTGTATACCCTGATCACCAGGTTTCTCACGGTACAATTTGATCTACAATCAACATTACCTTCACGTATATCCACGTCGACCAACTCCAATTAATTGACATGGACGACGAAGAAGGTCAAAGCCAAGACGGTTCAATGCAAAGGGAGGCATTATTATCTCTTGGCTGCAAAAATCCTTCCCATATATAGCAACTCGATCTAATCTGGATATAAGCGGCGTGAGCCGTGAAATGTATTTTGTTGATTTGTTGTGGATATCTTGAAGAATTTTTGAAGAAAGAAGGTATGAGGGTTATGAGTGGCTGGATGACATATTTGCCGAGGCGTTCCAATGTCGGATAAGCTTCTTCGCTAACCTACATTAGGAAGGGCAAATGTAAAAAGGGGCCCTGGCGAGATGCGCCAATGCTGGATAAGCATCGAGATTAAGCTAAGGCCAAGTGCCAGCAGTTGCTTGAATATTTGGCACATCCTTTTGCTTACATAGGAAGGTGAATGTGGCGCTTTGCCAATATGCGCCAATGGGATCCCCACGATGCGGTACATACAAGTGCCGGGCCCAAGTATACGTCGCAGTGTCTTATCTCGCAAGTACATGTGACCAGTAGATATACTCGAAAACGGCAGCTCGAGGAGGTGGATACGAGTTTGTTCCTATCTTACATCGTCGTTTAAAGACCCACGATGGATCTAGAGGTATTCTGCATATCGCAGCGATAGTCTAGAAAAGACTTCCTTTCAACATTATTATTTCCTTGACAAATGAAATCAAGAGTATATTGTAGGCCGATAACGGCGTGGCTTAGTATGATATTCTCTTTATGAGTTCTTCCTCTAATCTTCGAAGAGAGGTTTGGAACATAACAATAGGAAATTCAAGAGTGGAATATTGTGCGTTTCCAAGGTAACAGAAGTCGATGATGTACCGGTAGAGGGAAGAGAAGAATCTACTGCTATTGATTGATTGCTTGAAACCCATGGTGGCTCTGTCTGGACGAAAGCCTCTATTAGATTTCAAAAGAGAAAGCATTCTTTAGAAGTTCTAACACTCTAATTATAGATTTGATGTATGGTAGAAATGACTAGAATTAATGACGTTGTTTACAAAATTGAGTTGTAAAAAGGGTTTTTGAGTTTCCGGGAGTTTGGGGTCGGCCGTAACCTTATTTTGTGCAGTCATTTCTTCAATGACTAAGCACCATCTTGCTCACGTGTAGTAAGGTCATCCACCCGATATCATATCTCCCCCGCTTTCATAAAGCCAGCAACAGCCTACTTTGTGATCTACCTAGGCTATACTCTCATCCATTCCATGAAAACTCTTCCTTTAATTTATATCGGCTTTTGTTATTCTCAATCATCACAATACAGCTTTGCTCGGTGACTGACAGTTGTCCACATGGATATAAGCCTTGGAGCTATCCTCAATGTCCCATCTCGAACTTAACAGACAAATGCTTTCTATTGAGCTTCGTCAAGGATTTTTGGCTGTTTACAATTCGAGCTTCAGTTTCGACGATGGCACTCTGATAGGCGGGTTTATCAAGTTGGTAAGGGTTATTGATATCTCTGTAGGAGTTCCAACAGTTTGGTTGTCAAAAATACAACTTGCGGTACGAGTAGTGTTTGGTGAGGCTCCCAACACTACTCAATAGGTTTACATTTACGATTCAAGTCCTTTCTTTTGATAAAGGGTCTCATCTTGGTACCTTATTTTTGTGAAATAATCTGAGTTATTCTCGTCTCGACTTGAATGCACGTAGCTCTCAAAGTTTGAGTCGTGGCACATTTGGAATTAACTCGCGGGGTTTTATCCCGCGATTGCTCTTTGGAAATCTGGTATAAACGCTTACGAGCCTTGATAAGGAGGGAGACGTTATCTTATCTTCGAGGATTCCCAGCTTCTCAGTACAGAGTACACATATCATCATATGTTTCAGTGACTATTTTAACCTACCTGTACACCGTGGCCAAGGCAAAGGATATCACAAAAGTCGTGAGCATTGCAACTCCCTTCGCGGTCAGTTATGCTACTCAACAAAAGGGAAGTATCTCCAATCCAGCTATCTTTAATAGAAAACTCTATTCGGTATCCTTTGACAATTTCGCTTTAGACTACAGCAAAGCCGGTGGTAGTGTAGTCTCTAATCCGGGTTCTTACAACGGGCACGACACGATAACTCTTATCACCAATATCAAGATGTCAACTTCCCCTTCCAGCCTCTCTGGATTTTGCAGTCCGTGCAGTCTGTCAATGAAAGAAGACCTTTTCGCTATTCAAAGGTTGCAACAAACATCTAATGAGATGTCTGGAGTGTCTTTGCCCCACAATTGTAATTTTATCTTAACGTCGGATGCCAATGTGTACCTGGTGCGAATATGGCTTTCCATGGGACCACATCAAGGTAGTCCCAAGGTAATGATATCGAAGAGACCTATTCAATCAACGCCACAAGTGAGTTCTGCCTTCACCTTGTGCTATGCTATAAATTGCCCCTTCAAATATTTGCTATTAAAAGTAAGATTATCAAAACTCCGGAAAGATACAAGCAGACCCCGAAATCACGACTAGTAACTCAGAAAGCAGATGATTGTCCAGTTATCGAGATTTGCATGTCCGAAGGTATGAACTCGACACTTACGATGATCAAGCGAGATGATGGAATCTACTATCTGTTTCCTCTGCCTCCTCCTCAGACCATGCGTTATGTATGTCTTTTTTTACAAGCTTAACTTAGACACTGCTAAACTACCTTCACTTTCTTATTCTGGTGAATTCATGTGGTCTTGGAAGGTAAAGAGAAAGTTTCAACGATCAATGGTTCATTCACTTGGCGTTCCGAATGAGATACAATTTCGGTCAATCTGGAGTTTCCAGGTTTATTTTTATGCCCCCCATGAGAATTTAATCGGCGCTTATTTCTTGATGAATTTTCGGACATCCGACCTAAATAGGAGAGTAGTATATTAAGTAAGTTGAACTCCACGACAGGTCCAGAAAGATTTATAGGCACTCTCGAGTCGAAGAAGCTAGTATCAAGATAACTTTTGCAATTCTGGTTAAAATGTAAGATTACGTTTCGCATCCTAAAAGAGCTCTATATGCCTTTGGATCTATGAGATCGGCGTCTTGTTTTTCTCAGGTCTTCTTGAATTCAAAGCTCATAGACGCAATACAGAAGTGGAGAATACATCGGCAATGAAGGTCCGTATGATTTTTCCGAATGCACGATTTCACAATACAATCACATCACTATCACATTACTACTGTGCACACAACCTAAGTATATTTCGTCTTACCATCGGCGGCTAATTTACCATACACAACAAAGCTGACATTCGCGCCAGTATCTTGAATTCCATATATGTATATTTGGACCCGACAGTTTGGCTCTGACTATGGGTACTTATTACTTCCAACTGTTGCCAAATGTTAGTACAGTGATTGCCATCAAATCAATGGAGATGAAATATCTAAATATGAAACGAGTAGTTCTCGCGGATTATTACATTATTGCGCCTCTCCTGCTCGGTCTGAAAAGTGTTATTATCTTCCAACATCAATCTCTTTCCTTTCTCTCGAGACCTTCACGCAATTCCGTCCAAGTTTGAGCCTTCGACATACAAGATGCACCTTTCTAAATTCTTGGAAGCCTCCGCCTACCTCGGTTTGACTTATGGTGCTTGCGATACAAATGTCACAATATCAGGACTAGGAAGAGCTGCCGATGGACAGCCTGCTCTCGATCGCCAAATTGGTCTCTTTTCCTTTGGAGGATCAAAATGCTGTAGGTTTCACTACTCTCTCCATATCTAAATATGTGATTCTAATGAGACTATATAGCTCCAGATACCACAGTCCACAGTTCGTCATCACCATTAAAACCTAATTTTCGGACTCTCAACTAACCCTTCCTCAGCTCAAGACATCACATATAGCCACATCAATATCCGCAGTTCTTCGAAATCAGACTGGTATAGCTACTATGGCTTCCCAACATTTGATTTATCTGCACACTGCCACATTAAAAGTTCCGGCGTCCCTCTTTGAGAATTCGTCCAAACAGGTCATTTCACATGGACATTAATCCCCGAGCAAAAAATCACAAATATTGTTTGCGAAACCACTCCTCATACCTTGGTCAATTTCATCGGACGAGAGAAAGACGGATCACAAATTTTCCGCACGGAAAAAGTGGTTGGAAATTCGGAGCTGGGATTTAGATTTGGTGGGTTTTCTCTATTTCTTCCCCTGAATGTCGTTGGTTATGAAAATTCTAATAAGACAATAGACACAGATACAACATCCACAATCCACCAACTCGAATCTACCTACCCCCATTTCAGCTCTTGCAGAGTTTCAAACGGAAAGAATAAATTCTCGTTCACGAAAACAGATCGTGGAATCTATACTATCAACCTACCACAACCCAAGCTCAAAATTTTGTGTCCGGATTTGGCTTCGTATCCTTGGAAGGGAACGTCGATGCCAAAATTGTATGTTCACAGTTCGTAAAGGTTACGGGATTTTGGGAAAATTTGGAGTTTGGTTGGGCTTTATGGGAAATACACGTTACTGTATGGATAATATTTATGTATTGGGTGTATTTATATGGTAGATATGAGACGAGATGAGATTATCAACTCTCTCACTAGTTTTAGTCTGTAGATTCAGATATCAAGCCGAAAAAGTTTCAATCCAAGCTTCCTTCTTCTCCCCAATATTTCCCATCCAATTCCTCATCTCATTTTCCCTTCCATTACCTCACAATCTCCCCTCCCCTCCCCCCGAATGTCCAACAAATTCCACACAGCTTACTTCCTTACGCCGCATTCACCAATTTAACCGGACCTACAAACAGAGTATAACCGCCATATTAAAAAAATTTCTCACGCGCGGAGTACATATATATGCACTTCACGTACCCAGGTATCGTCACATCGCCCATTCTCCCCAGTATCTCATAAGCACTGCTGTCCAATCACCCCCCGGGAGATTCAGAGCACGTTGGGGTCCGCGGAGGGGTCCCGGGCACTAACCGTTTGTTGCCGAGGATGTGGTCAGGGGTCTTGTCTGGGCTATTTTGAGTGGGGGCTTTGTTGTGCCGTGTGGATTTCATAGATGGAAATTGGAATGCTTGGGTTTTTTATGTTTAGTCTGTACTGCTGCGATTTGAGGGTAGGTTCGTATCATCTTCGTGTGAGTTTATGAAAGGGAATTGCTGGATGTAGTACTTGGTGATAAGTGATGAAGGGTTATAGATAGTAAGGTACAGGTCTTGCAGGACATAGGAATTAGCATATAAGCATCGATACTCAAAGCAGCTTACAGCATACGAATTGTAAAACAGCAAAAGAAGAAATTTCATAGCTAGCCAGGAAGTAGATGCTTTGGGCGTGGTTTACCTTGTTTTCAACTGGCATGAAATGGCTTAAATTCGATTCGCTTCCAATCCTAATCCTAATTCTCATCACCTCCAACTTTCTACTGACACAGAATAATACACTGTCTCAAGAATAGCCGAGCGCGGATGACTATTCGTCTTCTGGATTTTGTTACTTCTTCAGTACACTGTGCCTTACCCTCCATCTTACCTAGTAATTACATTGTTTAGATTCTACCTATGCAGCTGGAGCCTTCAAATCTTCTACTGTTCTGCTATCATTTATAATCAGAAGTTCAATTATCACAGGAAGATAGATCGAAATGTGTAAGATTCATATCCATTACATCAAATATCGTATCACCTATCGTGACGAGAAGATGAAGCTACATAAGCTAGGAACCATAGCAAGCAATTGCATAAAACCCATTTCTATCCAGCCATCAAGGCATCAGTTTTCACTCTCAAAGAACAATTATAAAAGCCGTACTTTCAGACAAGCTACAACTTTCGCGCCCAATTCCCCATCGACTAAGCAACGCTTCATAACAATATTGTGAATGAACTTATAAAAACATGTGAATTTCATGACCCCAACTCCTCGCTGTTCATTTAGTTCTCCATTTCACTCCTCATAAGCATAAAGAAACACATTGACGCCACATATTTTTGGTAATCGTTGAACATAACTATCGAGCAAGTTGATCACTACTCGCCTCACATTCCTCAAACTCCAACTCCCACTTATCAACTTCCTGGAATTTCTTAGCCGCTTCCTTTAATTCTTTTCCTACTCTCCTCTCCAGGCCAGAACTATTCTCACTTCGAGGCTCTTCTGCCGGTGTTTCATCTTGAACAGGGGCGTCTTGAGCAGGTGCTAAACTGTCGTCAACATCGATTTCATTTTCTATATCCGATGTTGTCCGTGCTGGTTTCTTTCCATAAGTTCTCTTCTCCTTGCCTTTAGCGGTAGCCTTAGCCTTTTGTGTAAGTTTTGGAGGCGGAGCAGATGCTCTGGCAGTAGGACGAACGGAAGCTTGACGACGAGTAGTTGGGGCGACTACTATGGTCAATTCGTCATCGTGTTCGCCAAGGCCAGTAGTATTCACTTCACTGTCAGAAGATTCCACGTCTAAAGCGGATCGATTACGCTGACGGCGCCTTGGAAGTAGAGCTTGTAGAGCTGCAGTAGATAAAGTTGCAGGTTGAGGTGCAGCTTTGCGCGGACGTCGTGTGGAGGTAGAGCGTGTGGGTATGTCGGGTGAATGTGTGAGTGATGGCGGGGAGGATATAGGCGAGGAGTGCATTTCTGCATTTGTAGCACGCGGCGGGGTTCTAGGATTTATTATGCGTCGAGGTCGAGTAATTGCCTGACGCGGATTCAAAATTGGCTGGGGAGGTGGTGGAGGTGATGGTAAAGATTGAGCAGGCGAAAGAGGGGAACTGCTACCACGTGGAGGTGCCATAGTTTCACTCATAGGCTCGGGTGTCGCATTATGTTCTATTGATGACAATGGCGAATCTTCGGACAAGGGCTCTTTCTCCAGTTCTGGTAGCTCGGCCTCGTCCTCGTCACTTTCTATGGGCGCGGTCGCGGGAACTGCGTCTTCGGGACTTGAATCGTTGATAGGTAACTTAGAAGGGCTCTGCTGAGTCTGCGTAGCGTCTTGTGAGCGTGGAACTTGTACATTAGATAGTTTTCGTTTTCTTGAACTCGAAGAAGAAGGCACAGCTCTTCCCTTGGCAAAATGTAAAGGCGTCGATTCGTCTTCAGGCGCAAAACCATCCGAATCCGAATCCGAATCAAATGTAGGTCTTGATTGTTGTGGTTTTCGCGCCGTTCCCAAAATACTAGGTTCTCGCGCTCTTCTTTTGAAATTACCAAGTCGCAATACGGATCCAATTTCTGGTCTATCCCCGCACACACTACTTGGTCTCCTAGATCCGGCGCGTCCTCTAAATGTTCCCAATCCTATCCCAGATGTGTTCCTCTTGCCAACACTTGAAAGACCGTTCTCTTCTGCTAAATCCGAGTCTACACTGCTTGATCGAGCTCGCGCGTTTCGTTGTCCTAGAATACTCGGTTCGCGCGCCCTCCTCCGAAAGTTGCCAATCGCAAGCACGGAATTGTCTATAGCAGATGTACGTCTACCTCTTTTCCCAGCCTCGATTTCAGGACTACTGGATATCCGATTATCGTCATCTGATTCTGAGTCCGGCGCATCCTTCGGCTTTGCAGTATCCGTAGCTTCCTTAGGCACTGTATTCTCGATATTGCGCGAGGCATTGCGATCACTACTTCGTGTTGCAACAGCTTTTCCTTTGGCAGCCTTTGTCGCATTCGCGGATTTGTTAAGCTCTTGGTCACTAAGATCATATAGATCATCGAAAGGACGCGCTGTTAAAGCTGCCGCTGGTACAGATTCCGACTCGACTGGTTCTGTTGATTCTATGACGCGTGGGGCAGGCGCAGGCGCAGCGGGACGATTAATTTTGGTGCGTTTTGGACGTGGCATCTTGTATAAGTATTGGGGGATTAATTATTATTGAAGTTGAGTTTTTCGAACCTATCGAAGGTCGTTTATCAAACCCCGTGAAACTTTTTGTGGTGGTATAAGATGTAGGTGGTGCACCGCGTCGCATCCTCACGTCTCCACTTACAGTTTATTACATACATAGTTTGTTTATCTTAGCGACAAACGACAAACTGAGGAGCTATTGTAACCTACCGAGGAGCTCGCAAAGTAGAACTTCATCATCCGAATTCAATACAACTCAATATAAACCAAAACAACTAACTCGGATATCATTCTTTTTCACTTGGCTATTATGTTTCTTTTATCTGTTAGAAGTAAAGACAGTCTCTGCGATTTTGCTATACCTCGCATGCCTCATAATACAGGTGGGCCAGCGCCCACTTACTTGTCAAGAATCGTTTGCAACCTTAATAGAACATTTGGTTCCGAATTTCTTGAGGCTCTCAAAGCAATGATTAAAAAAGTTTGGGTATTTTCCTGGACGACGATCTTGTGCACGTTGAGTTGTCGCAACGCGATAACCACTCGAGTGGTGATGAACTACGTATCATTTCGTTTCAAATGTGTGTGCATCTGAAATAAGTTGATTCGTTGCAGAAGGGAGCACCTGCAGAATCTCTCTGATCATACCTTGAAGCCTATTGGAGATTAAATGCACGTATAGTTGCATCGTGATTAGGCTATGTTCAATCTTTCAGGTCACCATCCACAGTAGATAGGATAGGTGAAGCCGAGTTTTGGTAAATATTCGCACCAGCGTTGGAATTGTCAATCTTTTCCATTCCATGATCATGCTTTGCTTTCATGCATGAACCTTTTAGGTATTTTATCTGCGCCTCATCACAGCATGTGAAGTTTCATCGACTTTCGGTAGCAACGAATGCGAAGACTCAATATAAAGCAGATTGTGGATGACTTTCCAAAGTCGGATTGTGTATAACTCATATTTCATCTGCCGAGTTTAAAGACCCTCTTTGCCTTGTCCAATCTTTACATTGATGTGGACGATTGCTCATTGAGGGCTATGCAATGTTTCGAAGTACTCGGTCATTAAATGAATATGTTAGATCCCTTCCTTGATTCAAAGTATTATGAAAAAGCACATGAGTGAAATTAGGAAACTAGGAAATTTCCAAATTTTTCCATGATTGCAAAGTAATGATGGTTGAGGCTGAAACACTAGCCCTGATCCACTAATGCTAAGAGTAATTTTTAAACACTTACAGCTAAGCGGCACATTCAAGCGTTTATATTGCTTTAGTGATCAATCGGTTCGTTGCCGTTCGCACTCTTAATCATTGCAGCCCCAAATTTAGATTGGGCAAGCGTATAGATTCAGGTGGATTATTGAAGATCGTGTGCAAGGTTCGCAGGAATTCCGATTTTCCACTAAGATGAGGCCTTCGCGATAGCATACATTCAAGATTACTGAAATATGGGAGGATATGGACGACCAAAACTTGTGGCTATGGACTCGTAGAATGCTGTTGTACAAGGCCATCCTTGAATCTCATCGTTTTCTTTCAAAACTCCTGACATTCTCTACAACACAGCCTTCCACCTTTTGTCGACGAGGTGGATTTTCTAGAAGATGTGAAAGTTGCACCACTACCATTGAGCAAAAGACTCTTGATTTTAAGAGCCTCAAATTGGTAATGACACGGTATCGTGGTAAGGTTATTCGCTGACTTTGATCGCCATAATTTTGTCGGAAACTCACCTTTTGGAAAGATCGGCCTTTGCTGTCTGATTCGACAATGCTACACAGTTATTTAATTTTCAGCACCTGTTCAAAGAAGGGGTGATTTTGTTATTCGTAGCCGTAATTCCCCCACTTCAGGCCGAAATGACTGGCATAAGGCGCCGTTACATCAAGTGAGGAAGCTAGCCCTCCTCACTAACAGTTTGGATGCTGTTATGAAAATTTTCAATATTTTTACTTCCTCATGACTTCCAACACATAATACCAAGGGACTTAATATTTCCCTATTAATAAATCACTTCAAGTCATGAATGTATAGGGAAACGAACGTGGGCATGCAACCCAATTACCGAGTAAGAATCCCCCTGGGACAAAGCTGAACGTGTGTCTACTTTTGGTCTCCAAAAATCTGAGATACACCGCATCGCCAAAGCTGCTGTTGATGTGCCACACACTCATCTGCGATGGTAATTTCCTTGAAGGTAGGATTCCGCCAGCTCATCTGGCAGGCATAAGCCATTGCGGCTGCCAGGATATTGCAATATGAAGAGTCAAGGTACATATACAAGTCTGTTCTGTCGTGGAAGTTATACACGTCAATTTTGATAAGCTCTCAAACTATCACATTTATACTCATAATACCGGGCACTGAAATGTGTAAGCTGAGACACTCTACGAGGCTCCATTCCTCTACTGACATCTTTTTAGTAGGCGCTGACAATATTATCGACATATGTTTTGGGGTTACAAGCGCGATGCTCACGATGGTAACTATTTACTTGATGTGCAAACACCACAAGTCCAGAGGTAAGTCAGCCTCATCTCTCGACAGGCCATAGCTGCAAGGTCAGCACACCACAGCTGCATGTACCTGGCATGCTAAGTTTCATCCTCAAATCCCCTCTGACTGAATTAGTTACAGAGTTTGATATCGAGCAAGGCAGAGATTCTAAGCTTAACCTCATCATACCCAACGCTGATCCGGCTTACATTCCTTCGTACTCCAACTTGCAATCCTTGCCTACGGCATTAAACAAAGCTCTTGTACCGTCTTCAATGGTCCCACAGCTAGATATTTCATCAAGCCTGTAGTCATTCCAAATTACATCTGAAATTCCTTTTGAACAACACCAAATCCTCTGGAGAATGTACCATCTTCATCTCTCACGACGGACATTGCAACAATGTCAGAGCTTCCCAGCTCTCATGTTTACTACCACTCATTCCATTCTTTTCTTCTAAATGAAAGTGAGTAGTGTATTTGATCGAATGTTTGCGCCATGTTAGCAATGAACCTGGTGTTTAGTGTTTGTTAAGTTGCATTAGAGGGAGTTAAGATGTGGGCTCGCGCCGGGATACCTATATGATGATAGTATACAGGATGGAGTTGAGATTACGTTTTTTGTGGTGTTTTCTTATGAAATGTGGAAATGCGGATTACATACAGTAGATATATTTTCTTTGTATTCTGAATAGGCGATTTAGAGAAGGAGAAGGACAGAGAAGATGGCAGATACAAAATGCAATAAATAGACGATAGAATGTAGTACCTCGGGAGACATGTGTAGGAGAAATTGAAAATTGCGAATTGTTCAAACTTCATTGGGATAGTTTTGGAATATAAATTGGCAAGATAAGTTCCAGCGGAAAGGATTGTGCTGGGTACAGGATCATACAATGGATTGGAATGATATATAGCCTGTATCTCCCCCAGTGGCTCTTCAATATGCATGTGGTTAAAAAACCTCCCCACTTTCCTAGTTAGGAATCCGAACATGCATCTGCACAGAAACATCATTTTGAGCGGGACAGAACGAGCGGTTATGAATTGATATGGAGCAAAAAATGCAGTGACTGCCTCTTTAACTTAAAATGATGTTCCCACGCCCTGCTGTTCAAGACTTTCAAAAATGCATTCTGAAAGTTCGGGTGTACCTCGTGGCCCCCACACTCTACAGTCTTCGCATTACTCAACGGCTGCAGTGACCCCGGAACTTGTGGTTTGAGATAGTTGTGCGGTTGGAAAGTATGCATTCCCAAAGGCAGATGCATATACCACAAGATGATGAACTACAGAAGGGATAACCTGTTTTTTGCCCGGTGAATCTGCATACGTTCTGGCAGCATGAGTAGTTGGACCATCGAATACCCAAGTTGGTGGATATTAGCAAATATATCAAGTCTAATGAGTTTCAAAAAACACACCCACGTATCAAAAAACAGCATAATGGGAAAGCACGCTTCTATTGCACTAATCCCAAATCGAACCTACTTCTTGTTTAGCGACTGTACTATAGCGGGAGAAACACATGACCTATAGCCTATTAGTAATTCCTCCGCGACCTGATCAGTATCAAATTCCCGGCGATTCGTTCCATCATATCCCTGCCATCACATCCGTGCTATGTTATAACATATCCGGATCCGTAAGTTCATCGATATTCCAAGAGTATCTAAGACAACCTTCACTGAGCGTTTGATAGGCTCTTATCATGCGCTAATACTGTCCCTTCCTGTTCGGTCATGAATCAATCGCCTGGCTATCGCAGATTGCCTAGATGAGTTTCTCGTCTGGCGGATCTTGCAGGTAAGACCAAACATGCCGTGTAAAAAAGAATTTACGACTACCTCGGTTAATTTCGAATTTTGGCCAACACTAGGGTCTAGGTGAGGTTCAGAGAGTGAATCGGCACAGCGATCCATGTAATCATGGTATATGAAGAGCGGTAGCTAGACGAAAAGCTACTTTCTGAAAGGGAGGGAGATTCTCATTTCTGGGTCGACGTTGAGATGAGAACTTGAAAGATAATCCAGGAAACAAGCGAACGCATCACATCATGAGTATTACAATAATACATACATACTATTGATATATCAAAATATCTTCACATAGTGAAGAAGCTCGAAAATGAAAATACTCAAGTAAACTCCTCCCTTTTTCCTCTCCATCGAACTCAACCTTGCCTGTGCGGAAATTTCAAAAATTCCTACGAACGATTCGTCCTCCTTGAGTCAAACTTTGAAACGTCTGAACCTACCTCCCACCCCAGGATTACTGATAATAACCCAGATTTCCCCCATATACTTTTTGGGTAACAAGTTATAGATTCAAATGGTTTGCATTTTTGACTTAGATAGGCTACTCTATTGAATCCTGGGTTCGACTCTGGGTCAAAGCAGTTGTGTTTGTGGTAAAGGGAATGATGAACGCACGAGATAATTTTGTTTCAACAAATAATTCAATGTCTCATATATACATACTCGGCAATAATCATTTTACGGAAAAGCGCAACCATGCCTTTCGGCACGCCTCTCTGCGGCAAAAATACATAAACCTCACTACATGGGAATTAGTTAACTCATCATTATCATTATTGCCATATCTGGCTCATTTTCTTCTCAAATGATCTACCCCAGGGACAAAAATATCTGTGTTATCGAGATATATATACAATGCTACGAGATGGGGAGAAATTCCCTGGGCCGGGGATAGTTGGAGGATGGATCCTGGAATGGAGGTAATAATTTGTGGAATATGAGAGATGTGGATTGAGTTCCCTGGGACTCTATGAACGAAAAAGAACATCGGGCTCGGAGTTAGATATCGAAAGCGAAGTGGTAGGAGTGGAAGAGGTGACATATAGCTGGTTGCTAGTGTCTACAAATACGTCGGTTTCTATTTCTTCGCCAGGAAATAACCCAGCGAGCGCACTAACACTTTCCATCATATCTAATCGAATCCTTAACGTAGCCGACGAAAAATTGATGTCAATAATGCTATGCGGACCTCCCCGCCTTCTAGCTTCCGTACTCACACTCGCGCGACATCTGGCGGAGTTTCAAAAGTCTACCACCTCGTAGATATTAAAAACGAAGAAGATCTACAAATACTAAAACATAATATTTCCTCACCTCAGAGAAACCTGATCTTAGCCTCGGCCTCTCTTCTAATCTTGGCAATGTTAAGTCTACACCCCCGAAAGATATACACTTCAACCTCCTCTCATACGTTTTTTATGTTCAATTCCCCATACTAAAAGATCAATAGAGCTAGGGCAACAGAGTGATAAAGATGCTATGAATACTAAAGAACCTCAAGAAATTCAAAAGTTCATATTTTTCACTCACTATATTACGTATTCCTCAGAGTGTATAGTGATAATAAAATTCGGAGCCTATAGAGCGTTTTCTTCCCCTTATTTTAAAATCATGGCAAAATTGCGGGGACCAATTCGAGGGGTAGTCTGGGAGGGTGTTGAGGAGAGATGCTGGAGAAGATATGCGCTTAGCATTTGGTTAATGCTTTAATGATTAGTTGGGGATTTTATAAAATCAAGGTTATGATGAAGATGGATAGTGTATTTAGGTTAAACGAACCAAAAGTTTTTGTGGAGTTGAGCAAGAAATTTCATTCTTCTGGTGTTTAATTAAGCTGCCATGGGCAGCAAGTATACTATGACTTTGCGTACGGAGACGCATGCTGAGACAAGATTACATTATGAATACAGTCCAACATAGATTTCAAAGACTTCAACATGAAAGTATTGTGTTTCCAATACAATGCCCTTGTTCACCTATCATGTGCCCATCCGTCGACACAGACCCGACTTTCAGGTCTTCTCTTCACGTTCTTGTCCCCGTGAGATTATCTCTCTCAGAATATACCATTACAGCAGTCTCCGCTCGTAGGCAAACGCATGTTCTCATAAGGAATGAAACAAAAAGTTCCAAATTGGTTTACATCTCAATTGGACTCCGAAATTTGAGGCTCGTATAGTCGGATGATAGACCCCGCCTCTTTCTATACAATAGATACATCACATGACATAGCTTGAAATTGCACTTTCAACACCCCTAGCATCAAATATCATGACATTTATTACGAATACTTGCGACTCTCTGAAGACGAAGTCATTCTGGTTGATTCTGAGTCTATAATAAATGTAAAAGCTTGAAGCTTTAAAGAACCACGTGATGAATCATATCATGTGACAAGGATACCTGCCTCGTCCTAAACCTCCAGCATGCTTTACATTTTTGGCGTGTTGCTTGAGAAAAATATTAGGGATGATATGAATACTTCTTGAGATTTCCAATTCACTTGAATGTTCCCACTGAGCCCTCGCGGTTCCTTTCCTTGCCTTACATCTCATATCCCTATTTCTGAGACTTTATTATTCAATCTCTGGTGAAATTTCTGCATCTTTGATATTAGAATACTAACACACTTGAGAGTATCAAATACTGAGACACACGGCTGATAATTTGGGTGTAAATGTGGACTCTCCGAAACATTGGCCTTCGAAGGAAAGCCGCTCAATAGCTCAAGATCGTTTTTCTATACTTCAGGTTTTCCTTTAAGAATATTACTCCGGAAATGCCACGGGAAGGAACAATTTGAGAAGCAATCGTTTCTATAAGCCATTATGTTGTGATACTGTGGCTCAAGCATGTCCGTATCATTTTCGCCTTGATGCTTTACATCGATTGCCTCATGTATGGTCCTACTTTGTGGCTGAGTTGTTGATAGCCTGTTGTACCAAGTGCTCTTACATTCTTAAATTTGGATGGAATCATGAATTGCCCGAGACTTCAACCTCGTTAAAATCAGTAGGTTTGTCTAGAGACACGATGGTCCAGCTAAAGCTTGTAGATGCCTTGCGCAAATGTAATTTTCGGGTACAAACAATGTATCTAGCACTGGCTGAGGAAAATCATGGGTACTCATTGTAAATACGAAATGCAGTAGCCCCAATCCTATGCCGCATTCAACCGAAGAAATCATTACATCAGGCCGACTCGGCAGTCGTAGACTACACGGATGTTGGCAATTTACAAACAAAAGTTTTGGATACTGCTCGAGTAAATGCTTGTTTTCATGAGTAAGTAATAGGCGGATTTATAGCATGTTGGCGGATCCAGCGGATTTTGAGAAAAACAAAACATGATAAATTCGATACTTGTCGTTTGCCTTGATACAATAATTTTTATATAGACTATAGGTCTTTTGAGGAGATACGAGAAGAAAAAATTTGTAAAAAACCTGTGATTTTTTAATTGGCGGAGAAATTGTAGAAGACATCACCTGGATACGCCCACCGACCTTTGATGACGGGCATCACCTGGAGACATGTTGCTTCTGGAATAACTGAAGTTTTCCAGTATATTTTCGTTATCCAGACATTCTTTAATAGACTGGTAAACGATTTGATGATATCCCGAGACGTTTCCCGAATTTGTATGTTGGTCTTCGACTTCATGGTATCTCGAATCGAGGAAAACTTGACCAACATACGAGTTTCTTGACTCTGCTACACAATGCATGGCCAACGCATTGTACCAATGATCCCGTGAACTACACATTTGACGGATACTTCAATTTTCAGGCAGCCTCAAGAAGTCACTACCTCTTAGACATCCCTTTGAACGGCATAATGATTGAGTGGTAGGGCTGCGCGGATACGGATGCCAAACACGGACACCGACGGTTGATTGCATCATCTATTGGACTCGCAGATGAAAAGGGATCAAATCGTGTACAATCATTATAAGGCTAGGAGGATTAACTATGTCATCCCGGGGAGGGAAACATCCTATTGTTCGTGCAGGAAGGTAATACAGTACATACTACTTGGTGAGTATGCGAATGTATCGGCAGTGAATCACGTATCAGTTCTGTCTGTAACCTTGTAGTTGAATTGAAACGCTGTACTTGATATTTTTTCGAGCCTTTCATCTTCCGGCGACAAAGGCAATGACAGCCCGATAATATATTTCCTTGATGAATGGTTCGATCAACTGGAGAGATAACGATAACGAAATCGAAGGGTTTATGATTTCGTCAAATTCCTGTGAGGGAGGGGATTTCGGAGAATACATGGTCCAATCGACGAGGTAAGGTTAAGACAGAAATTCGGTGCGGACCTTTGCATTAATTAACATTATACTGTACCAGTCTGATCAATGTCAAAACGTCAAACAAAACCAAAAATTATATACAACTCGATAGTTGTCGATGCATTCACTACTACCTTTGATGCCGAAGACCTCAAGACCTCAATCATACATCTGGAATCACGGGGCCATTTTCTTACGCCGTGATTATTTCTGCTTTGAGGCTAATTAAGTTGTTAAGTTTGTTAGAAAAAGATTTGTTGTTACTAGCATATTACTGCTTAGTATCATATATATATGACTTCCAACAAAGTTACTTACATTTCCTTGGGAAATCTGATTTTCGGACAACCGGTATCTTTTGCTCAAACATGAAGAACTGGAGGCTGTCATGACAGCCTCCTCTCTTGATTTGACCATGTTCAAATTGTACCTTGACAACCTTGACATTGCATCAATATTTCTGCAAGGTCTCTTTCTGCTGCAGCAGATAGAAAGAGGTTGAAGCAAAGTTATGATTGAGTGGATGGCTGGCTCACTACTGTAACTATTTAATGTACTGTACACTGTATTGTGGTTCCTCTCAAAATAGAATTGAGGCGGAGTATTGAACGAATCACAGTATATAATACATCCATCACATCCTGGCAACGGCTTGGATACCTTCAAAGGCATAAATAACATAACCCTTTCTTTTACTATTTACCGAAAAGAACTCTCCAAGTCACCTACACCTACCTACATGACTGACTACCTTATCCCCCAAGTTGGCTGTCCATCATCCTTACAACTTTTGTCGAGAAACATATGAATCACTGTGCCCCTTTTGAATATCCATCGCTTTATTGTGCAAACCAAGTAACGTTACTGATTCGGTATATGTTTCAAAGCCGACAATTTGCAAAAACGGTGCTGATACAGATACAAGGTTCATAGACCCTATAAGCTTTTCAGTATGGGGGGACTATTTGGTAGATCACAGAAAAAGAAAATAGCAGCATCCCAGTCTCAACACTACGATGATTCAAATGAATTACAAAGACAACCACATCCTACGGCGAGACAGAATTGGTTTTATGTCCAAGAACATCCTCAACACATATCAAATGCATACAACCAACGACCACCGGCACCACAAGGATGGATAGTTACTCAAATTGAGCCACCACCACCACCGAGATTTCAGCCACATACTATAATGCCGCCGCCTCCATTACCCCCCAGATCACAACGAAATGGTGTTGCATTGATGAATATGCGATCGGTTACAAATCTATTGACAGAGGCGTCGATAAATGATCTGCCATGTGTAGCTGCCATTAATAATGGAGTGGCAGTGATGTCGCAACAAACCATACATCATTATCATCAAACGACTGCTCTCTACGATGCTTTATCCTCGAAGTTATGCTCGGTTGTCACGTCAATCGATGAGGAAAGATTCAGTGGGGATGATAGAGAGCTGACGGTACCTCAACATTATGATCCAATATGGCAGGAAGAGAAACAATTAGAGACAACCGATCGAGATTTGTTTCCGCGGTGCAAGAAATCAAAGGCAAATTTGAAGGATGTCAAATCAAGTGAAACGACATATACAAACTATTTTTCAAAGGTTCACGCCTATGCCAATTCAAGGTTACCAATGGATCTCAAACCAATGAGATTGTAAGATTTCCATTTTTATTGATTCTAGGCTTGGGGCTAACAAGTGCAGGTACTTTAATACGTATCCTCTCATATGCCTCGCAGCTCAGTATTCCGAACAAGTCTATTCGAAACCCACAGGACAAGAAAAAGAAACAAGAGTAAATGCACGAGGAAGGGCAGGTACTGTAATGAAAAGTGTGCCAATCGATGATCGAGATGTAATTGTATTTGCAATTCGAGGAACCACACATTCATTTACCGACTGGGCCGTTAATGTCAAGACCAAGCCCACTTCCCCAGAGGGGTTTCTAGTAAGATGAATTCCGATTGATGTTGCTATAAGTGGCTAATAATCTTTATCCTAGGACGACCCAGGAAATTTATGTCATTCTGGATTTTTGGGTGCTGCAAAAGACTGGATTCAACCAATCGCAGCTCGACTTCGTAATCTTCTTCAAGAAAATCCTAATCGTACCCAATGTTCTCTACTTATTACCGGTCATTCTGCTGGCGGGGCTATCGCTGCTCTATTATACTCACATATGCTTTCCACCAGTCCCGAAGCCAGATCGGAGCTTAATGTCCTGACAGGATATTTCAAACGAATTCATTGTATCACATTCGGAGCCCCACCCATCTCACTCTTGCCGTTACAAAAACCAAAGACGCGGGCAGCTTCCAAGTCCATCTTTATGTCTTTCGTCAACGAAGGTGATCTGGTCGCGAGAGCCGATTTCGCTTATGTCAGATCTTTACTCGATCTCTATTCCACACCCACGCCTGGAAAGTCTCTTCTCCAACCCTTGAAATTAGGACTTAAAGATAAAAAATCGAACAATGCACTTTCAATGAAGAAGAAACATTCAAACCCCGATCAGCACGTGGCTCTAGGACCAGTGTGGCATGTTCCTGAAGCGACTTTGAGTAATGCGGGAAGTATCGTTCTCCTGCGAGGGGTAGATAGATTTGGCAATGCGGAAGGAAGTAAGAAATTGCAGGATCGAATGGATGATGGGGTTATTGCCCAAATTGTCTCGGATGAGTTGTTAAGGGGCGTGGTGTGGGGTGATCCGGTTAGTCATATGATGAAACTTTATGCGAGGAGGATCGAGGTTTTGGCGACTAATGCTGTTATGGGACGGACGTAAGGTTGGGGTAGTGGGTAGTGGGTGGGATGGATGAATGTGAGTGGAAAGGATGGATGAAAAAACGCGGGGTGTCAACCGTTGACCTAAAGTGATAATTATGGGATGGGTTGGGTTGGGTTAGGCGCATATTGTTTTATACCCTGATTATTCACTCCGTTTATTTATAGGAGATGATTTGTTTTTAGTGCGATGATTTCAGGCATATAATCTTGCATAAAATTTCCCATAATTATCCTTCTCTTGTCGATGTCCAATATGTTCGATGGTACCAATATTGCCATACCTTGCGATGCAGTTTCGGTAAGATCACTCGACTTAACCATGAGAAGAAGAAGAGAGATTCCATCTGCAAAATTAGTAATATCATCGTATCGCATTCGTATAGTATATTGTACGAGCTTTGTCTTCGGCCCCTCGGTGCCGGAAAAATAATTTCATATTACTAGAACTCCTTTTATTATTTTCTAAAGTATTTTAGAATCTATATTGCAACTTGTTCTATTAGAGGCTTAGAATAATAAAAACTATATTATTAATTATATTAAATAATAAAGTTTATTATTCTATTTTAAAATTTCATTTTAGATATTCTGAAATATAATGTATTAATATTGAAATAAGATTGAAGATTTTCATATGATTTTTCAGAATAGTGTTTTTGAGGGTGCTATAACTATGTGTACTATAAGGATTCTTTATTATATAAAATGTTAGATTATTCATGGCCGTTTGTGATGTTGTAGCTATAGGAGTATTATCTTTTTTTTTTTTTTTTTTTGAGATTGAAGGGTGAAGATGGCTGAAAATCAGAATCGAAGTACAAATCGAAATACGAATCGATATTGGAATTGGAATTGCAATTTCATCAAGAAGGAGGTATCACGGTGCAAGATAGGTACTAGGTAAGATGTATGATATTCTACAAAGAGTGAAGAAGGGGGCGGAGAGGCGCCGACTATATGGAAGGTGGATGCCTAAGGCATCCATATAACTACGTATTGAACCCGTGACAGGAGGAATGATCTAAGAAGATAGGTAGGTAGGTAGAAAGGGGATGAGTTTATTACGCGAATATCTTAATCTATAGTGCAGATATGATATCTTTCCTTACGGATTATGACGCTTATATTATTTAGAATACTAAGGTGAAGAACTAGAAGAGCTCTTCAATACAAGGTGGCTATATATAGGATTGTAGGTTATATGAGTTAAGCGAGGGTCCGATCAGGCTTGACCTAATCCGATCTAGGACGATCCGTGATACTATCCCCCTTTTCTGAAAAGTTTGCCTTCGAGTATTATTAATAGTATTCTAAATATAGTTATTCAAATTAGTTATATTATTATTTATATTTTTTATTACCCTTAGTATATGATTTATAGCTTTTATAATTGCTGTGATATTGCTTATTATATGATTTGTAGTATTGTTGATTGTTTTGCAGAAATATATATTTTGCATTTTCATTGCTTTTGTAAGAAAGATTTCGAAATTAATAGATAGGGGTTTCGATAGATATTGAAAGATAAAATGTGTAAAAGAGAAAAAATCTGTTTAAAATGTATTTTTTGTAGGTGGTGCTAGTGGAATAGTAATAACAGAAGTGCTAGTAGGATACGGATTGGCCTAATAGATTAATTGAATAAACTGCTTTATTATAATATCGATTGTATAAACATATTATCACGGTGTAGAAGTGTACAATAGTATGCACCTAGGTTTGATATATGATATTCTACAAGGAAGGAAGAGAAAGGTTCTAAAACCGTACCGACTATATAGCTAGTGATGACTAAGCCTCACACTAGTGTGAGGCTAGTATGAACCCGTGACACATATTAATATTTCAAATCGATTAGTTTTTATAACTTGTAAGCTAGATTCAGAATCTTTGGATTTATTATTTTTAAATGATATAATAATAAGATATTGGTTCATCAATAAATAAATAAAATCTATAAAGCGGAGTTAGGGAAAAATCTTAATTGAAAGTTGTATAAATAGTTATATTGGGAGAGTGGATACGGAAGGTAATAGATATTCGGCAACCAGGTAAATAATAGGAAGCTTTGTAGAAGTAATCAAAAGTTTTAAAAAGTTTTATATGATTTTAATATAATATAATATTTATATTATTTAGAATATTAAAATAAAGAATTAGAAGAGCTTTTCAATATGAAATAGTTATATATAGGATTGTAGGTTATATAAACTAAGTGAGGGTTCGATCGGGCCCGACCTAGTCCGATCTGGGACGATCCGTGATACGGATGTTATAAGATCTCATATAATAGTGCTTGGTACATGGGTCTGGGTTGAGGATCTTGGGAAAGTTGTATTATATTATAGTTATATGTTTATACTTGTATTTATAGGTATTCCGTGTTATTGTACTTATTCTGGTTCTGAGGATTGAGATTGAGAGTGGAGTGAGAGTGAGAGTGAGATTGATTTTCCTTGTGATAGATAGGTATATATGTATTTGGGTGGGTGTGTTGTGATGAAGAAATTTATGTTAATGTATAGGATTTTGAAGAATAAGGAAGAAGGGAGAGAATAGAAAAGTGGGGTTCTGAGTAAGAGTAAGAGTTTGAGGAGGAGATGAGAATGTATACATAGGTAGAAGGAGGATAAATATATAAAGAGGTTTGCTACTCCAGCTTCGATCTTATAATTGTGACTTTATAGATAGATCTATTGGTCTGTCTCCTCATGTATATCTATAAAGGTTAATGTGAGATAGAGTATGTTTCTATAGAGAGAGAGCTAATAAGTAAGCGAAGTCTAGAGTGAAAGAGGGCGGGATCTATATGAATCTGTATTTTGTTCCCGGAGTTGAATCATCGGGGGATGGAAATGAGTGTATGAGTCTTCTTTCAATAGTATCCTATATAATCAAAACTCGATATCTATGTGATGATTTTATTCCTATATTGATTTTGTGTTAAGAAAAGGAGAAAGAAAGATGGATATGGATATGGTAAGGAGTGTATTGTGATGTTTCGGTACCATATGCCTATGAAAGAGAAGCATATTTCTCGGAGTAATATAAAGTTATATATGAGATCTTACAATCAGAAGGTCATCTTCAAAGACGAAATGATTCTATCGAGCTTAGACTTGAACGCAAGAAATGGAAAGGAACTATGGAAGATAATATCATATAGTGATCTAATGAATGTACAAAGATAAGTGCAATACAATTCCCAAACAGGAGATGAACTTCCTCACAATGCACATACATCACCGCAATATCATTGCCAGTTCATACAAAACACATTTTCTATAATTGCCATCTATAATCATCTTATATCCAAAGTATCATTATTTATACAATTCCCATTCTCAGCCAAAATCAATGATATCAATATCCAATTCCAAAGTTCCATTCACGTATTCTTCATTCGCTCCGCATTCATGACTCGACGCAAGTTGCAGCCACCCAACCCAAACTTCAATATTCGCACCTTCCACAAACTGAGGATGTGGCAAATATGGAATTCACGTGCAGGCTATTGGCCAGTTCATTACGTGACTTCACGTCCGACAATTGTATTGTGGGAATGATGCAAAAAAAAACTAAAGAAAGGTGCGCCGTGAAGGCCTGCCATGTGGCCCGAGGATGAAAGTTGTTAATAGACGTTCATTCATTGAGATAATTGACAGAGTGGGAATCAGATAGACTTAAGTCATATATCGCAGCGGGTCTCATCACGGATGTTCAGAGGTTGTTTTTTGAAGCTTCTTTTTTTAATCATGTAAAGCTGATGCACACAAGAGAAGAGGAAAGGAGGAGGAGGAGGTGGCACTTACTTGATGTTTGTCATGTTGGACAGGAATTGATGGGATTATTCTTTTTGATAGGAGCTTACTTTTGCTGGGTGTATGGCCTGATTTGTTCGAAGTGTGGTGGTTTGGGGAAAGAGCTCTCTCCTGGCTCGGCGAACATTTGGTGGTGAGGATGTTGAGCTCCTTCCTCATTTTGCATGAAGGGTGGACCACTTTGAAGACTTCATTTTGGAGCTAGGAGCAAGTGTAGTGTGGTTGGCTTGATGGTGATGATTATGATTGAGTATCGAGTATTGAGTATTGAGAACGAGAAATACATTATGGGAAAGATGAGACAAAATGTTTATCAAATTGAATATGGAAGATGAACATTCATGAGAAAGTTTTTGGGAGTATAATGAGAGATTGCCGTTTTGATACATCCTGTGAGTGTATTTGTAGTTACTCTGTGGTTCTTCTTCTTTCCTATCCTCATAATTCCAATACCTGTCAAGCTTGAGCTTCATTCCATTTCTCTACATCTAAATTGATCAATTAGTTACGGACATAGAGCATCATAACTTTCGATATCGTGTTTGCCTTCACACACTCAATGGGAGTGTACTTATTCTATCGAGTACTCATTGTTGAAAATTTCATTCTACTGCAAACATTCAATGCGCTCTCTGTAAGGAAGAATCAATGATTTAACTTATATCCCCATCTTCCTATTTTCTATCAATCTTCCCATACTCAATGACGATATGTTTAACACGTGGGTATTACCTAGTAGTCTTCATCATATAGTCGGTCTATCATGGGTATTCGGTATACGCCTTAGTATAATCAAAGACCAACTTCACATTAATACCCCTTTCCTATACCTTACACTTTCTTCAAGTTTTCAATTTTCTTATGAAATATAGAAGAGAACCATTTATTTACTATCATTTAGTATTCAACACATGCCCCATTATAATCATAAACCACTAATTTCACATTCCACTCTCCAACAATATCACTTGACAACCCAAAGTCAATCAGACAAGATTGCCTCTCATTAAATGTCATATATAAACAATTCAACCTCTAAATATCTTAATAAATCCATGGGATTTCTTTCTGGGTAATAGCCGTGAAGTATTTACTAGGTATATACCTATATATATCTCATCTACATTCGTTTCATACCAAGAAACAACTTTATACCAGCCCAAAGTCCCAGTATTAGTACCTACTTACCCACCTATCCAAAGTCTTAATACATCCAATTCCATCATAAACCACTCTCGCATAACCTCATACTCTCACAGCAATCCTCATTCCCGACAATCATCCCATTGAAAACTTGACCTCTTAGTATATATCTTCTTACTATACAATACCCCCCCCCGCACCCACCCCAAAAAATCCAAACAATCAAATAGACGAAACGAATCCATAATCTTCACAATCCCCATACCATACTCTTCTTCTCTCCCGAAGAACGTGTAAACTGCGTTGTGAAATTAAACCCACGAAACGACACGAATAATCGGTACGAAAAAGTGGGGCGTTAAGGGGAATCGATATTTACCGAGCTGGGTGGAGAAATTGGATGTTGGGTGTTGGGATATTCTCGAGAGAGTGGAAGTACGGAATGAATGAATGATATGATATGGATATCTGTATTTTATCTGGGATGGGATTAGAATTTAGAGGGGGTAGAATGGGGTTCTGTTAATTATTAATTGATCTTAATATGGTTGGTTTGGGGGGTTTGTGAGAGGGGATTTGGAATCAAAAGATAGTAAGAGTAATTAATTGGAACTTGCAGAATTGCAAAAGGGATGGAGAGTAGTATGTCAGGTTCTCTTATAGATTATTTGAATTGTAGGTATATAGAATTTGATTAGCTAGGTAGAAAAACCAATGATAAATATTATCAAACTAGAAAAGAAATAGTATGCGGAAGAAACCATCTACCATTTCTAGCGCCTCGATACACATAAATTCATATGATTGATCACTTATCATCAAATCTTTACATATGAATCCAATTTAAAGAATCGATATCATAAAAATAAACCTGTAATAATATAATAATAAGTTGGAATGAGAATTGGATAATATAGGAATCAGAAGTGATAATTATATATACAACGTCTGAGAACATTGTAGACTACTAAGCAATTTTTGAATTCAAAATCATTATGTCTTGCAGGTATGCTTTTGCATACCTATCCATGATCCAGCTTAACATCTATTCTCTTGTTGTGCATGAAAAATTCAATACCAAAACAAAACAAAAGACAAAGACTGAAAACCTCGCATCCGAATCAAGAGCGCAGTATAATCCCATCACATCTATCCCACCCCCTCAAATTTCCCACACCTTTCCCTCTAATCACAACCAACCAACCCCCAAAAACGATTCCTAAATAATCACACCAACATTAGCCCCTGTACATCCCACAACCTGCATCCGCCATAACGTTCCAAGTTCCAACACAAAGAAATCCCTCAGATGGAATGAGTATGTATATATGTAAACCAACTTGCTATCATTATCGTAAACGATCAAATAACTTGGATGGATTTTTTGATCATCATGGATGTGATGTGATGTGAATAGTAACGAATGGAGGGAATGTGGGGGGGGACTTATTTGATGTGTATGTATTGTGATTTTGAACTTGAACTTGGATGTTTGTTGTGTTTGATGGGTGGGAGGGGCTTATTTGTTGTAAAGGATGATGTGGGTAAGAAGGGGAAGGATGATGGTTTTTGGTGTAGGGGAACGGGAAGGGGATGAGATGTTGAAGGTGAGAGTGGAAGATGAGAGGGGAAGTTTGTTTGGAGAGTCTTCGATATCATCGGAGGGATGTTTTTCCGAGCATTTATATATAGTTTAGGCATATTGACTTGTTTATTATATACATGCAATATATAAGATATCTTTATTATATATCTTACCTCTCTCTACTACCCACTGCTCACCCACTCAAAAGATTCGACAGTTCGCTTTCTCTTTCCTATTTATCGCCAATCCACTATCCGATCTCAAGAAATTTCAAATACCACCCCAATCTCATTGTCCAACCCAGCAAAAGAATCTTAATTATATCTATACTGTAATCCTAAGACTTCCCATGGTTATTAACAAACCCGGAGCATATAGATGCTCGAAAATTGGAATTTTACTACAACTCTGACCACGAGCGCGCAAATCCATAAGCGAGAAAGGTTCAAACCCAGAACACAATATGAAAGAATAAGAAGTCTCCAAACTATTTCTATCAACTCATTACAAATAGATTCTTGAATTAATCTGAGACCCAATAGAAAAGGGTTGATAATATTTAAGAACAGGTAGAAGAAAGACAGTTGCTGGGAAGGGAATGAAAATAATATAAAGCACCGGATTAAACTGTGTATTTTTCAAATTACATAAATTTGGCTTCCCCATTCTTTATTCTTCCGTAACTATTCTCGTATATATAACCCTTTGAGCTATGTTGCCAGATATTAATAATTTAAAGGAAAAAAAGAAACAGAAAATATCATTTCCATACACGTAAGATCGTATCATGCAGTGAAAGTGAGTAAGATAAACATATATGTAAATATAGTAATACAAACCAATTCCAACTGCTCTCACAAATACTCTATGCCAAAAATAAGAAAAATGCATATATCATACATGAACCTCCACCATAGCCTCTGCTCAATTATTACTTTCCTCTATTCATATTGTTGACTAGCACACCAAGAACCCCCAATTTCCCACTCATCTCCTAACACATTCCACATACACCCTCTAACACGAAATAAAAGAAGCAGTAGACCCCACCACCATACACTGCATTAGGATCGCTCCTGCTCCCAAAACGCCAGCAGACTATTCATCTTACTCTTAACTTCTCCACCCCGCTAGTACTAGTTGTAGTCTGTACACTTCCGCTTCCACTACCACCCACCGAATAACGTGCCCCAGTAGTCATAGGAGTAAATCTACTCCATACAACCTATCCCACTGCCATATAGCTTGCCACTCTAGCCATTGCGCTCCCGGTAATACTTCCTATTATCCAAACGGTATTCCCTGTATATCAATCTATGAGACGAGAATCGTGGATCAGTGTATGATTTCGAGAAAGCCCAAAAAACAGCTTTCGGACTAGCTCATACAATTTCTCAACCCTTAAAACCAAAGACCTCGCAATCAAAACCCACCAAATAAAAATCCCACTACCTGCCCACCGCCATCAGATTCGCAAACCAATCCATCCAAATCACTACATCCGTCGTCCTCAACGCTCCCCTCACATCTACACTCGGAAACAAAAACAAACTTCGTAAAAGTTTGCACCGGCGTAGTATTTAGTTACATTCCGAGCGACTTCAACCCGTGATCCTCGCATCACTTTCCTCTTTCGTAAGATTTAGATCGCCATGCGCGAGATAACATTCCGTACAAACTGCTTCGAATTCCCATGATTCATAATGATGAACAGATGCATTCATGCTCGACGAGAAAATCAAGATCAAGCGGCGATGTACCGTTGGAGGGACAGGCGTAGGAAAAGTAGTTAGCGCGCTCGTATAGGAAAGGAGAGTGGGTCATGAGTTCTAATCGTTTGGTAGTGGCGTTTGGGCCTATAAGGAGAGTGAAGCTCGGTAAGTGGGGATAACACATTTGGAAGAGGTAATTTTGGTTAGAGTATGGTGTCTTTTCAAGTTGTCGGAGGGCAAGGGAAATGTATTCTAGAAGGCGGAAGTCATGTCTATAGTGAGGAGAGTGATGATATTTCTGCATTGGATCATTTTGCTTGAGTAGTGTGAATTTTGGGATTACATAAAAATGATAATATGATCGAATGATAAACTAAACGGTCTAATTACAAAAGAAAACAGCCAGATTAGATATTTTAAACATAGCACCAGGAAGCCAATAAACGCCTCAATGTCAATAGGAAAACAACCAAAAGTTGCGAAGATGTTGAATGCTATAATATTACGCCAAGACAACAAGACTCGGTAAAATTGCATAACTATGATTCGTCTGTTAAGTCAACCACCCTATTTTCGGGCCACCCCTCTTTCGGGCCACCTTTTACCACCAAAAATT
>JBBMOJ010000344.1:0-44861 GCA_038090695.1 Sclerotinia spermophila | reverse complement strand
GAGAGATCTCTAGACACTTCCACGTGACCCTAGAGGCAGCTCCCGTAACATATTTGGAGAATAGAAGAATGATTAGATTGGAATATATTTGGATAGGGAAGAGCAGTTGGATTATAATAAAGTTTGAGGTTCTAATATTATTTTGTAATAAGGAAACAATTAGTATTTGGAATATATTTAGAGCTTAAATTAATATTGTATTTTATATTGTTAGTCTATTTCTCTTTACAATTGTTTTTGATATAATTAGACTTTTTATAATAAAAATAGAAATTGAGTTTAATATATTAATTCTGAGTATAATGAATTAAAAAGTATTGATTTTGATAAATAATATCTAATTATATTGGGTTACTGGAGGTATCTAATATAGAAATTATAGTAGGGATAGCCGGTTTCTTATTATAAAGTTTTGATTGATTATAATTGAAATTGGTATTTTGATTCTTGTATTAATTGTTTAGATAGACTTTTTCTTTTAAATTATTGTAGATTCCCTGTTATTAGATAATCTATATATCAATATCAGTAATAGAAGGTTTATTAAAACAATTAATAAAAGTATTAATCAATTCTTAAAAGATTTTAAGTTTGAGATTGGAAATTTATTGTTTAATAGCTTTTTTATATTTTATAATAAGTTATTTAAATTTAGTAATAAAGTTGTTAAATAGAATTTTCTTTATTTTGTATTTATTATAATTTATAAAAACTTTATAAAAAAGATTAAGAGTTTGATATTATTTATTCAGTTTTTATTAAATGTTTAATATAGTACACTATCTAATTAGTTAAATGTTGGTATTATATATATTGTTAATGATTATATCAAAATAGATCTGGTTATTTATATATAGAGAGTTAAAGAATAAATTAATAAGGAATAGAATCTTTTGGAATTTTATTTCATTTTTATAGTTTGTAATTAAGCAGTAATTAATTATATTACAGAAAGTAATATATTGATTTTAGTATTTTGTAATATCCTATTTATTATTATTGAATTTTTTAAGAATGATGAAATACTTTCAGTGGGGTAGAGCTTAAGAAATATTACAAATAGTAATCTTCAGTATATCATTTGTATTTTTAAGCTAGATAATTTGGAATTGTAAAAAGCTAATAATCGATTCAATTAATGAAAACACAGCTTATATAATAATGAAATAAATAGTAGTTGGGTTGTTAAACAAATTAATGAAATTAATAGTATCGATTTTAATAGAGTTAATAATATAGTTTAAGAAAGGGTAATACAGAATTAAATTAGATATTAGGTTAGGTACAAATATTGATATAGGTGTAGCTATATTTAGAATACTCTCAGGGTCGAAACGATTAAGTAGAGTTCCTAAATAGTAGCAGCGAGGGTATACAGTTAATTAATAGTAAATATAATTAATACAATCGATATACAATTTTGATGGAATTAATTAAAATGAAGTTGTAATAGTTTTCTTGTTGATAATATAAATTATTAGGGTATGAGTAAAGACTTATATTATATTATAAGAATAGAAGAACTATAGAAAAGAAAGGCCTTACTTATAGGAAGTAGGATACGCTAGTGGTTTATACCTGAGGCACGAAGGCAACTACAGAACATATAGTTGACGCCGTGATATTAGTTATCTTTTAATACAAGACTTTTTATTATTCTTTTAAAATCTATAGAAACTCTGCAATTTATATTCATATATACTCTACTATCAATTCAATAAGAATATATAGATTTCAGGACTATAATATTCGAATACTTATTTAATCCCGAAACTTAGATCTATTCCCCAATCCTAATTTTATAAGATCTAAGTACTCGGTATTATTAATACATAATCCTCTTTCACTAGAATATCCGTAACACTATATATATATACTTCTTCATTTATCTCTCTTTGAATTCTAATATTAAAAGATTCTAAGACTCTTTGGGCTAATATTTTCTTTTTATCTATTAAAATTCAATAATAAACAGATTGCAAAAAGTATCGATTTTATTTGTTATTGTTAAAAGTCGTCAGTACAGTAGCTTACTAAGCTGACTAAGCACAATTGCTTATTTAAGAGCTCTCCTCTTCGTAGCTAAATCTAAAACAATACAACTAATTCTATTGAACCTTTTTTCTAGTGATTTCAACATTCAACAGTTATTAACAAAATGAGTATTTTTTTAATAATGAAAAGAATTTTAATATTGTAATATACGAAATAGAAATTAGTATAGGGATTTATATTGAATTTCTTTTTGTCCGGAATATTAATTTTGCTATTACAGGGAAACCAGGAGCAGATAGCACTAAATGTTATATAGCAATTGTGAAGTGATAGGAGCGAATGAAGCAATAAGAGCTCTCACGCAATAAACTTAGAGGGCCAAATAAGTAGTAGGAATATAGATGATCTCAACTAAACTACACAAAGAAGGCCTATAAATACTAGCTACAACAAATCACGTGATATTATCACAGTAACTTCTCTGAATCTCAAAGAACGAAGACAAATTCTCAGGATGATGATCGTATTTTGGATAAAGAATACGCCTCTAATGTAGTGATATATGATGCTTTTATCGATAGAATGGATGAAGTATGAGTCCCTGAGCTAGGACACTGATTGATGTGTGTTAGAAATGATTTATCGGCATATAATTGATGCAAAATCTTTTCAATCCATCCTTAATTTTGAAATAGACAACCAATTGAACGAGTAGCTAATAGATGTTTTCACGTTGGTTCGCAGATATCGAGTGTTAGAAACTTCTAAGAGGATACACAGTAAGATCGCGACATTCCCACCCCGGCTTTTAGTAATCTAATCGAGTGACACTAGCAAGGAGCCGGAGAAATAAGAAAATAGCATTCGGACATTTTTTTTACAAGGCGGCTACAAAGTTACTTACTTACTCATCCCATATATTGTCCGCAAATTACCGGTATTGGTAATCCTTTTTAGATTTTGAGGGTACTAGACATGGGTGTATATAAGGCTTAAGCGCGGCGCGGCTGCTTATACATAAATTATATGTGATTACCAATCCATCTTCAATCCGCCCCGCATTCATTCACCGAATTCAGATCAGTTCATCCAAAAGAAGACCGACATGAACACACATATATAGTTTTGCTCTCCACCCTTTTGCTACCTATTAACACCCACCGAAACTGACTTTAAGAATATCTCTAAGCTGCTACTTTCTGGGCAATTTTTCCTGCACCTTATGCACGTTATTCATCCAGCTACATCCCTGCTTAAAGTTTGTCTCCAATATAGCAACATATTCCAACCTACCTGTCCGGCTACAATCTCTTCAATCTCAACTATGTCAACGACAAGCTCCACTCCTCTTACTCTGGTGATAGCCGTGTGCCATGGTGGCGGTCCTCTGCCTGTTATGAACGATCCAGGCCATGCCGAACTCATAAAGTCTATGAAAACTCGTGTCCCAGAAATACTCGGCATTTCCCCCAAATCCTCTAATCCGAATCCCCCCAAGGCCATTGTATTAGTTACTGCGCATTGGGCCGAGACACGTCCCCATATTAGTAGCGCTCAACATCACGATTTGTACTATGATTACTCTGGATTTCCACCCGAAGCATATAAATTAAAGTATCCTGCGCCCGGAAGTCCAGAAGTAGCGAAGGAGGTTTTCGAGCTATTAGATGGGGCAGGATTAAAACCTGTATTGGATGAGAAGAGAGGTTTGACTTCTAAATATCATCTTTTCGAGTTTTGTTACTGACCATCAATCTCCAAAAAGGCTGGGACCATGGGGTATTCGTTCCTCTCCTTCTCATTGCTCCTGAAGCACAGATCCCTATCGTGCAAGTGTCCGTTCTAAAGTCGAATTCTCCTGCCCAACATTATGCTATGGGCCAAGCTCTAGCACCTTTACGCTCTCGCGGGATCGCCATTCTCGGCAGCGGCATGGCGACATTGCATAACCTCCGTCTCATGTTCTCTGGCGCCATGAACAATCCTGCATACAAAGCACGAAATAACGAATGGTCAAATCGCTTGACGGAAACAATAAAGATCTCCGATGCTGAAGAACGCGGTAAGAAGCTAGAAACTTGGAGGGAATGGACCGGTGCCGAGGATGCACATCCTGAGTGGGGTCAAGAACATTTCTTGCCATTGATTGTATGCGCTGGTGCTGGAGGCAATGGATCGGGAAAGGGATGGGAAGATAAAGCTATAGGTTCACCGCTATGGACATATTATTGGGATTAAGGTTACCTGTCATGGGTTGTTTTTATGAATATGACATGGTAATTGAGGCTTTGGGCAATATTCCATAGCACATGGATGAACAGGAGATTGATAGGGTCAAAGATGCATGGAAACCTACCTATCATAACTTTTAACACCAATCTATTAATTGAACTTTGGACAAGACTACATGGTACTCATGAGGAGTAACACGAAATTGGTATACCGTACAATTAGTTTAACAGTTCCATCGAGCTATGGTCCCCTATTCGAATCTTCAACTTGTTTCTCTTAAAGCTCTCAATACTTCCAAGTTGGCTATAAAGAATAATCCGTATGCATGAGCTCCAAGAACGTTATGCTTGAGGAAATGTTATTCAATCTACAAGCGCGAAGGAAACAAGAAATCAAAATGAGGATGATAAACTAGGCTCGGGGTTGTAGAGTATACTAAGACAAATTCTGAAAACAAAAGTAGATAAGTTGTACTAGGGTTACGGAAAAGCAAGAGCATCAAGAGTAGGGAGTGACGGTACCTAAAGCAGAATGGACACGAACAACAATCGCATGAAGTTCACCATAAGAGAAAGAATGAAAACCAAATATCACTTCCTTACAAAAATCTCACCTCCAGCTCTTAGTAATCAAGTCGAGGGACCATCCAAGCTATATCCCTCAACCAGTACCACTACACGACCCCGCAGGTGCGCCAGCAGAGACAATAGCATGTTGAATACAGCACTTCTGCGAAATTGTCGTTTGGCCCGAAGCCTGCCATTCGTACGGATTACTGGCGTCTACCGTCATATTCTCAAATTTCCATTTGGAAATAGTTCCGCATCCGCAGAGTTGATTCAAGAGTTCGTGACCGTGAAGAAAAATCACCGCCATCGTCGAGCTTACTCATATCCCATTTGTAGCCCCAGATGTTGAACGTGTCTAATACTACTTTGTATTGTGTGCGGCAGGGCTGATGTAGGGGTTGTGGATGGTTTAGGGGGCGCGGGAGGTGCGGTGCTGATTGTGAGTTTATTGAACGTGGATGATGTAGTCGGCACAGGGAATGCCGTGCTACACGCTAGAGATGTTGCGTCGTTGAAGCAGAGATATGTTGTGAATTTATCGGCTCCGATGCTACTAGTAAGACCGACATACCAACCATCATTACAGGCGCAGTATATTATTATAGGCACTTTTTGAAAGGGATTTAAGATAGCACCTGCAATAGTCGCGGTGCAAGAGGTGATTGGTGGCTTTGCGATTGAGGATGGTTTGCTTGATGTCGAAGTAGATGAAGCTGAAGTTACATAAACAGGTGTAGTGGTCGACATGAAAGTTGAGATCTGAAAAGTGGTAGAGGATGCCGGACGTGATGGGGTCATGGAGGGCGAGGCCATTGGTAAAGTTGGAGAAGAACTTTTGGAAAATATTGAACACGCTGGCTGACGACGGGCTATAAGATGTGTAGACTTCATCAAGAGACCATGTGACGTATGAATCAGTGTCAGCATCCATAACTACAGAGAGCATGGACTGTTGCATATCGTACCAGGAAGTGTCGATTGGATCCCATCCGAGAGAATTGTCTCCGATTTCTGAAGCAATAATCTCTTGATACTCTATTGCTGAAGATTCTGCCAGAGAAGCTGAGCAGCCAATCACATTTGAGCACGACATCGTGATGGTGAATGTGGATTCCGTACACGCGTCTGAAGGCATGGATATAAAATATGATGTGTTGCGTGCACTTGTAGTCAGGGTAGAAGAATAGCTACCGAAGCTGGTTGATCCGCTGGTTTCAGGTTCTATTTTCGACGGAGTGGACATGCTAGACAAGCTACTGGGCTCCATTGAGTTATAAGTAGGATCTCCAGCAGAATCCAACGTAATCGATAGCATATTACTTGAAAATCCT
This sequence comes from Sclerotinia spermophila, assembly GCA_038090695.1. Lineage (NCBI taxonomy): Eukaryota > Fungi > Ascomycota > Leotiomycetes > Helotiales > Sclerotiniaceae > Sclerotinia > Sclerotinia spermophila. Next base: position 38,734 of record JBBMOJ010000344.1, on the reverse strand, counting down.
GGAGGAGGATTGACTCCTTGTGGAGGCGGAGGCAGTATAACAGGGCCTGGCACAGGTTTAGATCAACTCTAAAAGCAGACTGTCCACACCTTGAACATACCTATTATTCCAGGAGTCATAAAGCCCAAACTCCTGTCTCCTGATTCTGGAGGACAGAACAAACAATTATACATGGAATAATAGGCCACCCATGCGAATCATGAGTTGCCTGGCTTATTACCAAAGGTTATGGTTGGCGTCAACTTCTCCCAGTTTATCACAAGGATTGAATTGGTGAAAGTTGGAAAGGGTGATGTGATGCTAGTTGGAAGCACAGTCGGTAGTTCGGTGTTGTCGATGGGTGTGGTGGCTGGCGTGGTATGTCTTCTGTCATGCTTGAGTAAACCTGGGGAGAGGATGAAGATGAGCTTGTCCGCGATCTAGTCAACTGGGAGTTGGTAAAAGGTGAGAAAAATTTCGAGGTAGACTGGGTAAAGCCTGACATGGACCCAGAAGAGAAATTGGAAAAGGGTCTGGAATTCGTCTCAAATGGCAATGTTCGTTTACGCGAATATCGGCCATAATTCAAGGTGCTGATTTTGGTGGAATTACTTGCAGCACTGCCATTTGCAACCTCTGAGGCTTCGATTCGAGGTCACAGGGTATCAAGATAAATGTGTCGCTTGGAATTTCCAGAAGCCAAAACCTGAAGAGATCCATCCCTCATTGGTCATTCAGCGCTCGCACCACTAGTCGGAGAGATCATTCTTGCGGCTAGCCCAAAGAAAGCACAATTTTCAGCATTGTTTATTGCTTTGGTTTTCGAATTCTCTGAAGCGCTGAACTTGATGCATCTGCTCCATAATATTACCTATTGCAGGAGTATATCTAAGTATTCAAAATCCATCAATAGAATTGGAATTGTCAGGAACGTCGAGTCTATCATTGTTAAAATACGGTTGAGACCTCGGAAAACTTTGGGCTTGCGTAGAGAAAGAACCATTAGGTATAGGAGAAGACAATTTTTACGCACGCTTTCCAGCCATAAGATTTCCCTTCTTGAACGTCCAGCGTTGCCCCATTTGGTATCGCATGCGTGAGTTCCTGAAGCAAAAGATGATCAAAGTTAGCTGCAAGGTCCATGGAAGTCTTGACCAGGCTCTTAAACATCTTTCTAACCTTGGCCAGTCCGTTGGCTTTTCCCCCTAGATCTGCCAAAGTTCTGATTTTGTCTTTCTGTTTTTCTCTCAAATACCAAGGACAATTTTGAATTTGGGAGGCCCGATTAATCAGGAAAATTTCGAGCCCAATCCTGATCTGAGGTTAGCTTAAAAGGTTCTATACTCGTTCCTGGGTTTGAATATACCTCAAGGTTAGCCGCGGTTGACCTTTTGCAATTAATATAGATATCCGACATCGGCCATGCTAGGCCAATGGTAGTGTCGCAGGTATAGCCTGAGCTCTTTTTCTGATCACAGTTGACGTTCTCGTTGAAGAGAGTATACTCGCAATAGACGACGAGTTGCACTCTGTTCAAGAATTTGTACCTCTGTGGCCCGTCTGGTGGACTCATGTCTGGCTGTCCATTGTTAGTATTGAGGCCCAGGACTGAAGCGAATGTGCTAGAAGCAGTCTGCCAGTTTTCATTAGTGGGGTCATGCTCGCCATTTGTCAACGCTTGGCCGAAGAGGAGTGCGATCAGGTCTTTCTGTGCCGTTCAGGTCCCTCTGCTCCCTCCAGCTTGTAGGGAGTTGAAGACTTCGGCTCCGGCTTTTGCGAGATTGAATGCGCCACCCAATCCAGAAATCACCATCTATTTATAGTTAATATCACAAGATGCATCCAAGACATAGCCATGGCTGACAGTCAAGATACCTAAAAGAAGAGCGAAACTACTCTGCGGCTTCATTTACAAAAATAGAGGTAGAAGTCCTAATGCTAAGGAGAATAGAATTTATTTTGAGCACAAGCGTATTCCTGAGCTAGATAACGTGAAGAGGGTGGTGGGTTTTGATATTTGGTCGAATTTGACATTCAATGGAATGGCTGTTGAGTATGCCAAGACGTATATGACATATTGACTTTCCGAACACCGTGTCATTCTCTCTTTCCAACGACAACTATTGGTACAGAGTATTCATAGGTTCTGTTGAAACGCAGGTGTGAGTATCACAGCTCTGCCAGTACCCTGGTCTCCTCATCCGAAATCCTTGACTGTTAGACGATTGAAACAGAAAACCAACATACCAACACAAAAATATACAGCATTGCGGCCTAGCGAGTACTCATTGTCGATTCAAGAGCCCAGAATGGCGTTGGCATAGTCGCTCCACAAGCATTAATTGCGGTTATAGGCATGAAGACTGGTCGAAACTCTCATTGTCACGAACAGTGTGAATGTATTATCCGCAACAGTGGCAATGCACAGCTTGTGAGGTGAATCAGATAAATGGACAAGAGGATTCGAAGGAAGGCAGATGAGCTCGTATACTGTATGGGTAATGATGCAGTCTATCTTGTTGCTACCTCCGTCGTTGAAGGCTTGGTAGAAGGTCTATCAAGGTACTAGCTTTTTGATGCTGGTAAACCACATTTTCGGGACAAAAAGAGGCACGAGATGTCAGCAACTGTTCACAACACTCCGAATATCTGAAACAGAGATCCTTCTGATCCCACATTCTCGTATTGGATACCATATCACATTAACAAACTATCAGGCAAACTTGTCGGGGTTGCTGGGCTTGTTGGGAGTGTCACACTAGGATTGGCACTACCCCACATGAACTTCAACACTATTATCCTTATTGGTCGATCCTGGAGAATCTATCAGCTAGCCCTCTATCATCCATCCTCCAACAGAAAGATTTGTTGGCTTGCACCTCAATGCAGCTCTCCTCGTCTCTCTGTTTGTAATTGATCGCGACTTTTGCTTAGTATTTGCGAATGAGCAAGAAAGAAGACAAAAATCACAATCAAGCACCTTGAGAAATCATTAACATTATCGACGGCATCAATCTCAAACTTAACGCCGTAGATTGAGAGATCAAATTTACACATAAGTCAAGATGACCGCGCGGGCCAACAATAGACTTTTGGCCATAACCTGTGTTGAGTCCAACCTGGAAGCCCGAGAACGCTGGCACAGCTGCTGGGGTTGTATGAGCGCGGGTCATATATGGGGCATGCGCCAGGATTTTACATTGGTCCTCGATCTGATTCTTCTGCTAAACCCGCGAACTTACTTCCTCTCCTACAAACATGCCGGAAGATGTACATAGAAACGATTCCCATACTCTACAGAAGTATTGTTTTCGATTTCAATCATATCGATACGATCTTGTACATGGAGCGGTCAATTTTACGTCAACGCCTAGTGCAGTTCAGCATCCTGAATCTTACTTGCGGCCTATCCCTTTTCAAAGAACCACGCTATGCGCCGTATGATATTGGCACCTGGAATTGCGCATGTTCTGTGCTTGCGAGTCTTACGGGATTGCAAGAGCTTACTGTACGCCTACTAGGTTCTAGTAAAGACTGGACAGCGGAGCGTGAAGAACTGACTGGGCCACTCATGGGAATCAAGGTAGCGAAAAGATTCGATCTAGTTTTACCGTGCTCTGAAGGATATTGTGAAGAATTCGCAAGAGGATGCAGATTTCCATTCAGGGTGGTTTCGAAGCTGTATTTACCACTGCCAGCTGATATACTCCGTGGCCTTGATAAAGCCGTTATGGAAATTTAAGTATATCTGAGACCAGGGATCAATAACTGACCAAATCATTCACTCGGTTTTATCTTTATAGACAAGTGAAGATAAGTAATGGAATTATTGCCCTTAGGATATCAGTATTAGCATGGTTTGCGATGCGTTGTATTAGTTAGTCGGCCAAATCATTACCATATACGGCAAATCTCGTTTGTGCTCTCTAAAATCAAATAATGGCTCTCACTCTCTTAAAATCTCCCTGGATTCTAACCCAAAGTACCTAGAATATAATCTTTTACCCTTACAAAGAATCTAATCATTATGTATCTAACTAGAATCTAGCCTTCCGTTATAGATTGTAGCATCCCATTATAGAATCTCTGATAAATACATAAATGATCCATATCAATTAACTAGAATCTAGCTATCGTAAACTAGATTCTCTAATTAAAAAATTTAGAGTATGAGAATAGAGTGTACTGAGTTTTTAGGCCACAAGAGTAATTCATTCTACTTTATAGAGCATGAAAGATATTTGCCGTACCGTTTGATATAAAATTCTGTTCTCCTACGCATCGAATCTGAGGAAATCTAGTCAAAGATTTGAAACTACAAGCCAGGATGAAAAACAAAGCCATCCTTCCAGTCTATTGGCAAGAACCACTGTAGCTTCTACATAGTGGACACAATCCAAAGATTTCGCTTCATCTTGCTTTCAATATCTGGAAAATTTAATGGCATAAGACTTTATGGACCAAACATTAATTGCTTGGCTTAGTAAAGCACTCAGTACTGAGAGCCATTCTTGAGATCACCATTCCGCTTATTCAAGCCAACCGAAATGCCCTTATGAAGCAGATTTACTCTAGGATGTACAACCGATCGGACTGTCAGATCATGACAATTCATATTACATGATTTGTCCAATAGAGTTAAGGGGGGAAGGTGGTTGACAGCCAGATAGAAATCATATAGATATTTCCCTTTTTCGATACTATTTGTGCTTTAATACCGTTCGCTCATTCATTTGATCTTTATAACCTACAAACATATAGAACAAGACGAATTATATATCTCTAATTGTTCGGAATAAGTTTTATTTAGCATGATATATAATTTGATGTAACAAATGGCACCCAAAAAAGGATTAACATTTCATACACTTCCAATGTAAGTCTGCACGACTGTTATATTACATTTTTATATTACTCTAATTCCCTTACCCCCTACACCCCCCTCCACAAGAAAATCACTATTCACCTACTAATCTTACAAAACCAATTTGCATCTTGTGTTCCTTACCACTTTCATTTTTTTTGTATCTTCCATCGAGAGGTCTTTAGATAAGCCAGTACCAAAAATCCGCTCTCGAAGTTCGCAAATTCAGGACATAAAATCGTATCCAGCATCTCTATTTTCATATAAAGCGGACGCTAACAGGCGTGCCCAAAAATCCAACCTCTGCTCTACTTTCACTCAAATAGATAGGATGTTATGAGATGCTCGCTATAGTATCATATATGTAGAATTGGCTTGGATATCGCTCTTATTATCAGTCGGGAATATTAAGTATAGAAACGGACTTCAGTTCCCATGAATTGCTCTCGTTGAGTGAGTTTCTTCGAATCCACCTTAGAGCAACTCTAGACAATATCTTCCCCTGTTTCAACAATCTCTTCTTCCAGTAATGCGTTCATTCTCCTATCGACTCAGATGTTTACCGCTTCTCGTTAATACCTAAAGCCTGCTACTATCCCTCTCGAATGTTTTTTTCATTCCGAGCATCGCATCAACATATCAATTAACTACAACCCTACTCATCACCCGAATCTCCCACACAAGATATGCAAGATAAAAAGTTTTTCACCCCCCCCCCCCCCGACCCCGACCTCTCGACACTAATCAACGCGGCGACAAGATTTTATAACTTGATCTTACCAGACCGAACACAAGAAAAGCAGATACCAATATTTTCATTCCATTGTCTCAAATTCTCAGAGGGTGTGCTTCCCTCAAATGCATTTACCACTTGACTCTTCAGACGTTCTCTCAGCCAATTCCATTGCATGGGAATTAGAAATATCAAGCAAGTTGACCATGTGTGGAGGCAAATAGGAAGTTTAGAGACTAACCCATAGCTACTTTCAATCAGCTTCGATCATTCAGATTCCAACACCAAAAAACTACATCCGCTATACAGAACAAGAATTAAAAAGACCAACATATTTCTCTTCTCCTCTCAAAAAACCATCCCAGTTTACCACGGTACATCTCGCGAGATATTTCTCTCGCTCTCGCTTTCACTCTCGCTAAACACCCATTTCCACTACTAGCGCATATATATAACTTCAAGAAAGCTAATGATACCTTAATAGCCCAACGCACAATATCTACCGCTAGGTGATCCTCGAGCACTCACAAATTATTCATTCCAGAGTTTCTACCTAATGAAGGTTTCGAAGCCATATCCATAATAAATTATCTTCCAAGTATCTTAGCTTGTTAACTCTTCGCACCATCGCTAAGTATCCCACTTACACATAACAACCCTCTAAAAACACATACAGCATCCACACGCATCGTTAATGGTCATAAATCAAGAAAGACCTCATCATATCCTCGTCGAGTTCCATTGCTACCATTGCGTTCATCTGGTACCATGCCCCTTGCCACTTCCTACCCTGCAATCACACACAGCACCTACAAACCCCATCATCATTTAACCTTACAGAATTTCTTAGCACTTCCACCATCTTCACTATTGTCCACAAACTCCATAGCTATATTATCCTATTCGCAGACTTCCTCACCCCTCACTCCTCGCACTCTTCTCCTTCATCATGGCAAAAATTAAATATCAAGTTATCAAATCAACGAATCAATAGCTTATCCCTGTGTACTACTCACCACAAAATACTCAATACAAAATCCCCCATCATCACTTTTTCCTGCTCTCAGCTCTCAGCTCTCGTATTATCTCAGTCACAATCACAATCACAATCACAATCACCACCACTAAATCATCAATAAGCGGAATCCGCATACAATACAATACAATGACACACTTCCTCCCCACCCCATCCATCCCACCTCACTTCATCTCATCTCATCTCATCTCTCGATCCCCAACCAACACCAAACACCCAACTCCCCACACCAAAAAAACCAAACACTAAACACCACTACATAATAAAAGAGCTACAAGAATTTAGAAAACAACTCCCCTGTCTCAATTAATACATGACTTGTACAAATATACCAAAGCACACGTATATACGCGAATTGTGCAAAGATATCAAAATATACTGAATCATACATACATACATACATACATACAAATATATCCAGCAAAATCGAAATCACACTAACGATACTATACTATACTATACTATACCATCTATTTCCCCTTCTCCTTTATATCATGCCATGTCCCGGGAATAGCATAACCTCCCATAACCTCCTATAACCTCTTCTTACCACCCAAACCAAAACCAACATCCACACACACACACACACACCTACAAGCCATCTCCACAATCACCCAACACCTTCTAAGGTTACAGCCAGGGGAAATACAACAAATATATTCTCCCATTCCATTACTACTAACTAGTATGCAAACCATTTATCTCAGAGACCTCGGCCCATTTATTTGATCTCTAGACTTATTTGTATCTCTCCATTCTCCATTCTCCATTCTCCATTCTCCCCTCTCTCTATTATCTCTCCCTACCCAGCCGAGCGGGATAAGGTTAAAAGATGAGAAAATGATGAATAGATCAATACACCCCACCCCACCCCATCTATATTTGCACAACGCACTTGCGTTTATCACGGTATTTTTTCCCCTTATGTCAGGATTCGGATAGAAATACGGATAGATATAAACTCAATGGTATCGTATCGTATCATTCATTTGTTCATCTGATCTATTCTAATCTAAGCTATTCTAGCTAATGCACCGCGTCTGCAATGGTAAAACCAATGTATACCTCCCCCGCCCCCATATCTATCGATCTTCTCCCGCAGATATATGCAGGAAGGAGCAAGTATATCTATCGTAGCGCTTCTATCTCGTAAATCCACTGTCCGCTCAAAAAAAACACCTTTCGCAACGCCGAGCTTTCTCCCTTCACACCATTATTGCCCTATTTATCAAATTGAATCTAAGCACCGAAAACCTTGAATCTCTCCTCAAGCGGCATGAAGGTCTTCTCTCCAGCCTCCGCAGTAGGTGTACCGAAAACGAGTTGGGCGTTGAGTTCCCAGTCTGCTGGGATGTTCCATCTAGAAGAGTTTGTGTTAGCTGTGTATTCATTTTGATCCCATCTTTACAACATCCTCATGTTCATATACACTATCCCTACCCGCACATCCCCAAGCTTTTCAATAGCCCCAGAAAACAAGAAATAAAAACTTACTCAGCAGCAACCTTAGCATCAATCAATGGAGAATAATGTTGCAAATTTGCACCCAATCCCTCGGCCTCCAATGCAACCCAAATGGCATATTGAGTCATGGCATCCGATTGAGTAGCCCAGATGGGGAATTTATCCGCATAAGCAGAGTATGCGGATTGCATTCCCGAGACGACCTTTCTATCTTCGAAGAAAAGAACCTATCCATTTCCCATTAGTTTGATTTCCCCATCACCAACATGGCAAGATCCAACGACCCAAAAATAAAATATAAAATAAAATATAACATACACTTCCATAAGCCCCCTTAAACATATCAATCTTCTGTGCAGTCCCCTCAAATTGTTCCGCTGGCACAACCCCCTTCAATACCTCCTTGGTAATTTCCCAAAGCTTCTCATGTTCACCCTTCAAGAGCAAAACGACTCTTGTGCTCTGTGAGTTGAACGACGAAGGAACGTGGAGAAGGGCCTGCTCGACAATCTCTTGGATCTTGCTATCGGGGATGGGGGATTTCTTGCTGAGCGGGTAGTGGGAGCGACGGGCTTTGAGGAGATCGATGAATTGGGCCGAGGGAGACATGGTTGGTGGGTTGTTGTGTGTTGAGTGAGGTGGTATTTGTTGGTGATTGAGGATTGATTGGATTTAAAGAATTGGAGAATTCGGTGTGAGATATGTGTATTGAGTATTGAGGTATGTAGGTATTGTAATGTAATATAAAGTAATAATAGAGAAAAGAGAAATCAAACAGAGGAATCAAATCCTCTTATACCCAAAACCATTCCCACCTTCAGCGCAAAACCGACGTTTTGCAACAACTAGCTCCCCTCTTTGCCCCGCTCATTCGGAAGGAACACACACTGACACCAACTACATGTCTCCCTCACCACTAGCAGCACGATTCACCATATCCGCTCCACTATTTCCCATCCCAACTCGCTCTCATATTAATAATCCAATAATCCCTAACGCTCGCCTTGCGAATGCGAAAGTCCAATCTGCCGATCTCGAGAATCCGACTAATGACAAGCTCGAATGTACATTTATAATAGACATATTCCTTCTTTCCAATCTTGACCAATCAATAAGTGAATTACCAATTATGGCTCCTTCTCATTGATACCGTAAACCATCCTCATCGCAAGATCAATCATGAGATGCAAGCTCAGATGTCCTGCTCCACAAAATCTTTCATGATTCCTATGATTTCTATGATTTCCATAACCGATGACATAAACATTATCAAGCTGGTGGTGGGGCAGATCTACGCAACAGTTGAATGCGCGGTGCGCTTCTGTCTGTTATTGGTGGAATAGTTGCGGATGAGCGGAGTACACTTGCGGATACCGGTATATGTGGGCATAGGTTCAAAGAGTACTCGTACACAGTATATACTTCCTACATTGATGAATTCGTTCATGGTTCATCAAATCCAAGAGATATGATTTGAAGATATCTTCATTCGCATGCCATCTGCATGACATGGTCTCTGACACACTTATATTATAAAAAGTATCTACCACCTGTCTTGCATCCATCATCTTATCACGTAGCTCCCTACCACTGTGGCCCCAATTGCTTGGGTTATTCTGTTGCTGTAGTTCTTCATTCCCATTTCGCCAGTCCAAACACCACTTAACACCCAATTGACAACCAAAATCTACCCAGTCAATATCCCATATGCAAAAATGTAGCCTAAGAATCCTCCCGTTCATTGTATAAAAGCAAGACAGCCTACCACCCATTTAACATACCTATAATACAGTGGAAATTTGGCCAAAGATATTAGAGTGCCACTGCATATTTACAGTTTCTTTTATTTGTATCGTGACCCACCGTTGGTTGTTTGGAAATTTGAAACTAAAGAAAGGAAGGACAGAACAATAACGTGAACTCAATCACCAAGTCTCGGCGATGTATTGTCCAGCCTCATTCTTCAACTTCCAGAAGTTCTTTGCCTCTTCCTTGTCCAAATTTCCCTTCTCCATAGCCACATCTACAAGAGCTTCCTCAACACCTTCTCCCATTCCTTTACTGCTACCGCAAACAAAAACTCGACCATCCAAAGCATTGATAATGAACCAGACCAAATCTGCTTGATGTCGGACTTCATCCTGGACATATTTGCCCTTTTGCTTACTACCAGGTCTTCGACTCTGAACAACTTTCTTGACTTCTGATTCATGGACACCCCATTCACCGGAATATAATTCATCAAGAAGAGAATCTCTAACTCCTTGCAGAACCCAAACTTTGTTGGCGCAGTTGGCATTCTTGAGACGACGTTGAACAAATCCTCGGAAAGGTGCAACTCCTACACCTGCACCAATCAAAAGCATAGGTCCATCAGAAACAAATTCTCTAGCCAAAGGATTTGCCATCAATCCTTTGAACATTGGGATTCGGACATTAACCTTTTCCCCTCTCTCTTTAGCCTCGATAAATTTTCTTGCTTGTCGCTCAAAGAATCCTGACCCGAGACCGATTCGATTTCCATCCTTCCAATGGTTTGTTTCATGAACGGTAACTGCAATTTCGATGAGTCGACTACATCCTTCAACCGGTACACAATTCTCCTGGGGATCGTTTGACATTGAATAGAATCGAGGTCTCAATGTTTCGAGTACCGAAAGAAGATGATCGAGAGGTGGTTTACTAGAAGGGAATGCGTGAAGAAGTTGAGGAATGGTGATATGTGGACCAGTTCGGAAGTCGCAGAATGCACCTTGTCCTTCTCCAGAACACAGATATAACAGAATCTTTTTCTCTTCTGGATCGGTAGCATATTCGGCAAGTACTCGGAGGAGATTTTTGGTGGGAGGATATGACTGGATGTCAGAACACCAAGTCAATAAATCGCGCCTGCTTGTGATTAATTCCCTTGGCTTGTCATGTCCCCAAATCGTAGGCCATCTTCCAGAATATGTCTTCAATAGAATTTTTCGATCACGAAGATGTCTTGGTATGGATAACAAATCCAACATTTCCTCAACCATCGATTTTTCATTTGGTGCCATGACACCAATCGCACCACCAACCTTGAAATCAACACCACCTTCCTCAGGATAATCCGTAACGTCCAAATCGAAGTGATATGTTCTCTTTTCCGCACCAGGTTTGGTCAATTCTCTGGCATTGAAGATTCTCGCGGAATAAACCTCGTAAGGTGGATGTGGTTGAACGAATGAAGGTGGTTGAGCTTTGGTGTCGACATCTAACTTGGCATGGTGTGGGGTGAAGTCAATTGAATCATTTTCCCGACCAATTCCAGAATCAGTACGAAAAATAGCCTTTTGGATATCTGCGGCATCTGCAATGTCCATAGGAGGCTCGACAGTAACGGCTCCTCTGTTTTCATTGACATCCAAAGATCCCATACCCTTGACAATATCCAGGGCTTTCTCCGTCTTGAGAGGTAGAATTTCCATGTTTTTCTTTGGCAGATCTGGCAGACTTCTCAATCGTGTAGGGATGGTTTCGATCTTTAATGCTAAGCTCCTGTAAGCATCGTTGTCTGGTAATCTTGGTTTTTCATATGTGAGACCATCCGTCTTGGTGATTGGCATACAGCAACCCCCACCACAGCAATTTTCTACCAATCTTGTACCCGCCTTTCCAATGATTCTTTGCATATCGGTAGCATTTTGTGAAATGAGTACAGTCGAAGCCCGACGACGGCGTGGTTCAATTTCTTCGGGTTCAAGGTCGGAAGAAGATGATGATGAATAGGTCAGGGCTGGAACCTGAGATACCTGGGAGCGAGGTGACTCAGGCTGTGGTTCTTGTGGTATACAATGAGATGTAGTAGCCATTCTGAGGATCTGAGGACGCGACATTATTCGAAGTAGAATGGATGAAGGTCGGATCATATACTGAATGTACGATTAAGAATGCCGAGAAAGCGTTGAAGGAAGGAGGGGCAAAGGCAAAGGCAAAGCCGATTTTGTTGATTTGTGTGTCAAACCAGCTTTTTTGAGTTTTGGCAATTGATTCCACTCGTGGTTTGGTATGATGTAAGAAATGATCTAATAGATTGTTCTTGGAAAGTAATGGTGTGAGACTTATTATTTGTTTAAATAGCTCTTGTTGCTGTAGTAAATTTCCCCAATCTTTCAAATTGATCCGATGTTCTGGTGAATATATTAATTGGAAAATGGATGGATGGTGAATTTCCGTGAATGTGGATAGAATATCGTTTTGATAGAGTTTTTATTTTTCCCCAAAAGACAAATTGGAACTTGCTTGGTGGCGGAATGAATTGGAACTTTATTATTATTTGGTATTCTTGAATCTTGATGACTCGGCCGACACCGGGATTGAGATGGATCTTCCGTCGTGATGACTACGGAGTAGAGATTTGATATCAAAGCATTACTACAGACAGTATGATTAAGCAGACAGTATAATTAAGTATTCAAATAGTACGTTATACAATATACAATATACAATGATATTATATATGATATGTTATATATTATATGTTATATATTATATGTTATCACAGCTTGATATGGTTTGATTCTCCCTTTTAATTAATGATTTGGTGTGTACGAGTATATATACATCGTAATACCTTATATGATTAAAAATCAATGCGTGTCTTGTCTCGCCAAGAAAAGTTACAAGCAATGACCTCAGAATGATCAAACACAAACATTGACTTCTTTTGGAGTATCTTCGTCTCTATTTGTTAAACATTGCATATAATATATATAATAATATATATAATATATATAATATATATAATATATATATTATATATATTATTTTCGTCTTTCGTTTTCGCATGCGGATCAGCCACTCTCCAAGCCGGACTACATATATCCACGGAGAAATACCAAAACACTTTCACACGCTTTCCTCATCAACACATGACATGATTTTCTTGTAATCTTACAATCCACTTCTTCTTATCATACATACCTTCACAACCACATTCTCATCTAAATACGGTACACGTACTGCAAAAATAACGGAACAAATTACGAATAATTAATGCGTCAAGGAATTAAGAAGTACGTGGAGACTCACGTATAGGTGACATTACGGTGACATCCCAAAATTCCCAACAATCCACGAAACTATCTTGTTCACCAAAACTTTTCTCAAGGGGATCAAAAGCAACAAGGAATAAAATCTGATTAGATGAATCAGATTAGATTATGTGATACCTTGTCACTTGTTACCTAATCGCCGACATCATTTCCTTCCTTTCTTGAGAAATTATACCAAGACACAGAAGCGAATCTCCTTCCTTATTCACACTTCACAAACTCGTGATTTATGTTTTTATCAGATCGTGTGGATCTCACAGCATTTGATAAGTGGTAAATATTTCCATTTTGCGTATCCATCGGTATTCTACTCCGAACACGTATTAGGTATGTACTAAGAGTTTCTTCATTGGTTTTTGCTTATATTTCTTCTAAGGATCATCCATCTATTGCATACCATACCGAACCTCGGCAAATTTTTATAAGGAAAGACGACACGAATATCTCGGTTTTCGTGTCCAGCCGCGTATACCAATGATCGCACATAGATTTGTTGACGCGACTATGCATTTGGAAACCAGGATATGAAGATCGCGAACCACATTTTGATCATCGTGATTTTTATGTACAGATGATGAATTTTGAATTTGAGCACTTACATGTGATTGGGAAATGGCAGGAAAGAGTTCGTCGGTAAGCTTATCAGATTGAATGGTGGAAAGGGTTGCGAGAACGGAGATTAGATTGATCTGATAATTGAGATGTAATAATCTGATCTGATTAGACAAGGCAATAAATAGGTGAGAGAGATAAAGAAATCTGATTGATGGATGAACAATGTAAGTGAACAATAAAAGGTGACACGTGATTGGTGAGGGGGTGGTTTGAGGGTTTCTTTCCATTCGCAGAATATCCACGTTACTCTTTTCATCGTCCCGCAAATTGCAATATTTCAAGCCACCAAATAAACAATCATTCCTATAGGATCATTGCAAGCATTTCAAAGATTTTCCAGTTGCAATCTAATTCTCATTCCCTCTGCAGTCCAAAAATACCTTACCCAAGGTTTGGAGCAGGAACAACTTTATTCTTTTACACGTCTTCCATCTTCTTCTTTACCCCTGTGCTAGCTCCTCTTTAGTAGTTTTATAGAAGTTACTGATCATTATTTATAATTAGATGTGGATACAGCTAGTTACCAAGAAGGTTGCTGGAAACCCTTCTTAGGATCGCGACTTGGGCTGAGAATACTCCATTGTTAGTGTACTAGATCTTCCGAAAATTCTTTTAATGGTTTCGGAATACATTATTTTATCTTATTATTTCTTTCCTATTTTCCTTCAATTTCTTTTGTTCTCTTTTGCTTTTCTTCATTTCTTCTGGATTGTTTAGGAAGTCTTGCTGGTCGGCACGTTTTGGTCGTTGTGAATATCTCTCCAGTTACGAGAACTTTCTGAAGTGCAAAAAGCTTGAATTTCATTCCTGCTCCGGCTCTCAGGTTGTGGGGAATTTTCCATCGTATGAATCGGTATTTCCAAGCTCGCATGCTCGATTATGCCAGCGAGTTCATTTGTCTCAGTCTCTACTGCTGGAGTCTTGTAGTTCTTCATAGCGGGATTTCTTGATTTATGTTTGGATGATACTTCTTGGTATGGTAAGGAATTATATTAAGAGCATATAAGCCTCGGGTCTTGAGTTCTTCCACGAGCTAGCATGGTTTTCCTCGGAGCCCTGATTACGTTATTGTGTCTTTTGCTCTTCACATTGCTCTGTATTGATACTAATACGTACATGGCCACGCCATTGTATACAACCTGGTTGATAGGTATCTGTACAATATAAAAATGTGAATATTACGGTTTGGGAGATATAGAGTTTTCATTCCATTAAAATAGATTAATGGGCCACAAAGCTTTACATTTTCTTCTTGTTTAGAAAGGTTTAGGATGTGTGAAATTCTCCTTAAGAGTATTCTGCGATATGGAATCCAAGTGTTGGGGATGTAGCTTCGTGGTATAGTTATTCATGGTATTACTGTCGGTGGTATCACTTGATACTGCTCTGGAGGCTAGACTATGGTGTTTGTGTTTCATGCGATGAGTCATTCACAAGGATTTCTTCTTCCATAAATTGTGCAGGAATTTTCTGTACCGGCCGGATATCTCCTAATAATCTACTTCGCAGAATATCCATTAGGACTACCGCCCGTCCCGCGGATTATCTCTTTGGATTCTGAAGAGGACATGATGGGATTGGGGATTGTTATTAAAACTGCTGGTGAATACCTTTGTTGTTGTTGATGATATCTTTATCACATACTATCGTTGTCGTGTGTCTTGTCACTGTCGATTTAAAGATTAGAAGTAAATATGATTTGATACTGGTGTTTGTAGGATTCAGTCTGGAGATGAATGGCTGGGGCCGATGGATACTGATTTGGGGATATGAGGTTTAATCAATGGGTGGGATATACCAAGCCTATAGCAGCACTTCTCCTAGGCATTTGGGATGCTCGGAAAATTAAGTTCAAGGGAGGGTAGTTATATATATTCAAGGATTGAGAGTTAGATAGAGAATGGGTGGGGTGGGGGCTTGTGGAGATAGAGGTGGGAGGTAGTTGATAGGTGAAATCTACAGGTATTCTATGTAGGGAAGTATACATTTGGTACAAGTCCTCCAATGAAAGGTTCAAAACAGAGATTGAGGACAGCAGGGGTTCAAAATATTCTGAATAGCTGAGGAATAGAACTATGAGTGCGTTTTTCAAGACTTGGCAGGCGCCCTTTGTGGGTTTCTGAAATAAAAGCAAATGGCCCGCGATTACCATTGTATGGGTGGATTGAGTGACTAGTCGGGTTTTTGATAGGGCTGCTGTTGCTTCTGGAGTCGGAATATATTTTGTTGCTGTAGAGGGGGGAGATGGATCTGGGTGTTACTGCCCCGAACTATTGCTGTTACTCAATGCTAAATGCTGTGTCCTGTATAATTCACACTGCCAGTTTTTATAAATTTCCATCATCTATTTCATCTCATCTCATCTCATTTACATCACCTCATTATCTCTATCTATGCTTACCATTCCACAAAATACATACAACCATCCACTCGTAATCTCTATCAAATACACAACTCTCCACATCTCCTTTCCAAGTCGATGTCCAATACATGGAGAATTCTGTTACACACCTCCAGCTTCCCCTCCTGATAAGCCTCATTCTAATCACGAAAATGGGACATAGTACCACCGAGTATTTAAATATCGAGAATCCACGTCCTCGTGGGGGTACGTATAAGATATCACAAGACAGAAAGCTCGCGGGAAAGAGGGATAGAAAATGCGGAGGCTTTCAGGGAGATGGATGATAATGTGATTCTCCACAAGGTGATTAGTAATTAAATATGATTTACCAAACTCTGAGGAAATCATCTCAACTCCTATCTACTTATGTGTAAATCGCTGACTATTATCAATACAATTAATTACTCGAGTGCAGATATTGAATTGCATCTGTGGAAGTGAGCCTGGGTGATGTAGATTCAGGAGTGAATGGATCATTTCACTAATTGATGGAGGGTTTGCATGCAAGTAAGAAGGCTAGTTTCTGGTGGGTGGAGTATCTAGGAAGGAAGGAAACTTTTATCTATTTATTTATTTATTTGAGAGATTGATAGAGTGCAGTGGTTTTTCTTTGAAATGACAAAAATAGGATGGCGCAGAGAAAAAAGTCGACCTAGAATCCACCGGTATCTGAGTTATCATGTTGGAGATCAAGGGGTGCATCGAGTAGAATAGTGTTTCGCGCATTTTCGCAGAGGAGAGATAAGGTTATCGTTTAAAACTGTGTTTTGGTGATTTGTCGTTGTGCTTTCTGTATAGTTATTAAATTATCGCTATCGTTTCCAAAGGAATTTACTTCTAATTCATAGAGAGGTTTCTACAGCTTGTCTCGGCGAGATCTCCTCGGGAGGCGGATCTTTTGGATTCATCTATATATATATATATATCAGTAACTCTACGATTGTAATTTTAAAAGACCAGAGGTACTCGCAGATAGGCAGATATATAAGTCCTGCATAATTCTCCAAGGAGAAAATTCTTGACTCTGGCATTTCTTTTATCTTATCTCTGAGGGAGTTTTCGGAAGTGACGCGGGGATGATGTAAGTCTTATTATATTCGAATGGGACAAGAACGTTTATTCGACGAATTCGAGTGCATTCTCGTTCATGGAGAACTTCGAATAACCCACTTAATCATAACTATTTACTCCCCTCTAGAGAGTGAATACTCAAACTGAAGATCTTGCGCAGTGAAGTAGAAAGTAGATACGCTCTACGAGATTGATTGATTATTAGCACATCTATGTGCATTGCCATGATTTATACTGATAGGGTTTTGTATTTGCCTGAATTAATTATTTCGAGTTTTGCAAATGAGCGAATTAGGGCGATATTCGGATATGTTTTATAGAAACAAAGATTTAGTATTTCGATTACTGGGGAATTGTTGTTGTTTATTGGTTTTTGTTATTATCGATTGATATATTTTATTCATTTTTGATATTGTTGTTTGAGAATGATTTTCATTCTTTGGTATCCGTTTTTTAAAGGATTTGTATAGTTACCCGCATTCTGTATCGGCTTGTATTACTATTCTACTCTCTATGACTTATATCAAATATACTCATCGACTCAATACTCATTTTCTTTTGTGCTGTTATAACTTAGAATGTTTGAATATTGATATATTTTCATATCCATAAAATGATGGGGTTAGTATTAATTACTGTTGAGGTTGAATTGTTAGGAAGCTGTGGGAATACTGGATTTCAAAGGTGAATTGGTATCATTGGTTATAAATGATGTCAAATAGATGGGTATATGTGCATCTTAGTACGGTTGTGAAAATGATTATTCAGTCCAGTTGTAATTGTGGGAGAGACAAAGCAGTTGGAATGAAATGGTTTGGGGAACTTCATGGAGGCTTTTATAAATATCATTATGAATCTCTTAAAGTGGCGGTGTGTTAATATTATTTATTATAGAGAAGATTGTTGGGATATGAATTATGATGTAATCACACTAGTATCTCGGCACAGCCCTAGCAACTACGTTAAACAGATTCGTAGCTTCTTAGTTTAGATCCTTAAGCAATATAACAATATACAACTGAAGCATAGTACTATATTGGCTTCACCATTCCCCAATGGTGATACCAACAAAGATACTTGGATTTTTGTAGTGTATAGTATATATTTTTTCATTTTGTTTTGAGATCTGGATATAGAAGATATTGTTGCTTTTCAATATAGTTAGAGTATTAGTATTCTTAATGCGAATAATAGTTTTAAAGAGAAATTATTTTTTTGTATCTTTTATATAATGAGAAGATGCTACTTTTTCAGTTATTATAATACAGATGATTCTTTAGTATAAAAAACCTATGTATCTTATAGGTCAAAAGTTTATTCTATTAATAAGATCTGAAATACTCTAGTTATTTACTATAACTCTTCCACTCAATATAGTTTATTTAAATCTGGGATTCCCAATTACTTTAAAACCAAAGTTTTAATTGTTTATGTAAAGCATGAAGTAAACATCTGCGAAATTTATAAATAGGTACTTTGATATATGAGCTTTGAGAATGGGATTATAATATTATTAGCTATAATCTAGCTTATGCGGATAAGCGTGGATATTGAAATTAAGCGAGGGGTAGAAAGGCAGAAGTATGAGAGAGACAAAATTATGATATAAGGAAGGTAATACGTACGATTTTGTGGATTGTGGTATTTATGATTTTGGAGTTGCCGCGCTGTTGTTGGATGGGCTGGGCAACGTTACGGCCCAGATGGTGGGTGTGTGAGCAATGAACGGCCTGTAATGGCGTGGGGAATTAGATGGGATTGGATGTTTTAGATTATGATTTTGGTTATTCTGTGACTCCAATAATTACTCTTTGACACTCGTTGCCGTGGTCGTTGAGACTATACATGATTAAAAATCTTGGATGTTTGAGACCTGATCTCGGATCCACTACAGAGAAAATTGATGGCCTGTGGCTGTTGAAATTCTCCCTGCAGACTCTTTTGAATCAAGATTTGACTAATTTTTGTAAACTGTTCACTCACTATTGACGTTGATTCTTTTCTGATTATAGAGATTTAAATGTGCTAAAAAGGAAGATTGTATATTCAAATCGGTATCTACGCACAATATAGCGTGGCCCAACGCAGGTGGTTCCTACTCATGATTTACTTTGTATAGCTTAATTTGTCCGTCTAGATCCTCCTTCAAATCTCAAACCAAGTGAAGTAACGAGAAGTATGTCGCCACATAACTAGCCGAATTCCGCAACTAACAGCTTCAGGTACTGGCATTATATCAAATATTGCCCATTGAAGAGGAATCAAATAGACAACATCTAGAGAACGACGAACTGGATTAGGAACTTTGGCACAACTAGTCTGACTTCTCTTGTAGCGAATTGTGGCTTCTCGTGGTAGACTGCGCTCTGATGAATGTGCCGGACACACAATCCACTCAAGCTCAGTTCTCATCTGATTTTTTTGAGGTAAGAGTATCCTTAACTGTCTGAAAATGTAAATATTTATAGTCAAGATAGATGTTGATGCTCGGATGGAATTGTTTTCGGCAAGTAAAGAAGGTTGGGATTTGCGAGCCTCAATCTTTCTACGCCGCACGTCATTTACGCTTATATGAGGGATACCGGGGCTTTGCGATGGCTTGGCTTTGAACCATAGATTGACTGTTAAGAATGATTACAGGCGCTATAACATTTTTGTTCGACATATAAGAGCTGTTGTAATAATTTCGAGATGCTTCCATTCCTCTTCATTATTGTATCAATCATACAAGTTCAGAGTTCTTCAAGCTACAATTCGTTTCGATCAAAGGTTGCAGCATCAACCTTGCAACCTAGAATAAAATTTCACCAAAACAATGATTTATGATTTCGTAGTATCTGCATTAATCTGTGTTAAGAAATGCATACTGCATTTGATATAAAAGCCCTTCATTAATAAGCTTTCGTGTAAGTGCCAGCGACATCAGTCTCTAAAATGTTCGATTTCGCCACTTCGTCGCCCTACAATTCCTCGCCCCTGACACAGACCTGAGTTTTGCGATGTGGAATTTGCCCTTGGATCATTTTACTTCGTATGTTTGATTGCCACAGCTATCCAAGGAGCCATGTGGAATCACTTCTCTCACCCGACTTGATTTTAAGCCATCCTTACTCTCGACCAGGATTTTTTCTGTGGCGCTGGGGAGTTGTTTCTTTTCGTCTTCTGGTCACTTATTCCGATCATGTTCCAAAAAATTACCTGCAAATCCTTTGGTTGCTTCATGAACACCTTCATTTCACCACAGAAAAGAACATTGCAAAGAGACTTATTGTGTGATGTAAATATGTTGCGTTCTTTTATCAAAAATCTAAATGAATGGAGGCATAACTAGAAAGACCTCTCTTGATGACCAAGGTGGCTAACTAGTTTAGCGCGCCTTCTACCACACAACCTCCTTTTCATACATTTTCACATCTTGAAACTCCCCGCTTCCAGTGTTGATACCATCGTTTCCTTTTGTGTCCAGCGTTCGATTGTAGATGTGGCAAGGCGCTTGGTACCAGGTTTGATAATTGCTTGCACTGCATGAAGAATAGGATAGAGTGGCATTTCTTTCCAGCACGTACAAGTGATTCACCACCAATGTTCAAAGTACGATGCAACTCTCTTGCCCCTGAAATAGGGCACTATAGAGAGAAAATACCAAGCTTGTAATCGAAGCATCAAAGACGTCGTCAGCGTAGCTCAGGCTCACGCCATCCATGACACCCGTTACATCTCGATTCTTTCAATGGTTTGATACGATGAGATTCTCAAGCAAATATCTCATGCCTGGTGCAACACTCGTGGCGTCAAAATGGGCATTGGGATATGCCTTTAGCAGTGCTTCGGTTACCATGCCTGATCCACAAGCGCTATCAAGGATTATTGGGACCTTGCGTAACCCAGAAAGTAGAGGAATAGCATATGCAACGATACTGCGAGTGCTGCTTCCAAGACGGCGCTCATAGGTTGATGCCTGCGTATTGAAGGAGTCGCCAACAGGTGAAACTGTTGGTATCACCTCGGTGGTGATTATGACGTCTTCATAATGGGTCTGGTTGAATGTATTTTATTGTGTCTATCTATTCTAGATTCAGAGCTACGAGAGCTATATGCAATACGTGCGTGCGCTAGCGCTTACTCACGTGTGCATATTCACTCGTATCGCAACAGAAACATCTGTCTTTGTTCCCATAATCGCTCATATAAGAGTCTTTCTGGGTAGGAATGTAAGCGGACGATGTAAAATACTTTAAAGGACGTAGTCTGTTCTGGGTAGAATCTGGGTGATCGCTATTGTGCTCCGTCGCAAATGAGTGACAACATGTATCTCTAGGATTAGAGCCTCGGAAAGGGTTGTGCCGCAGATATACATGGCTGTACGGATCATAAGAGGAGGCAAGCATGGGATGCACGGAAGGGCAACGAATAGTCGGCATATTAGTCCAAGAGATGTGCCTTGCTCATTTCATCATCCATAACTAGATACCACTCGCATTATTTAGGGAGGTTTGTTTTTGACATCAAATTTTCTCATGAATAGGAATATACCAACGTGTCAGACGTTTCAACACATTAATATTCTACAATTGAAAATGTCTGAGTTTATCTTTGGAACTGCAGGTGGCTTTCCCTATGGACAAAGTTAATAGTGATCTATCCATTTATCGTCGGTAATCAAGGCTTTGTCAAGGGAAAATAATGATTCAATAGTCCACAGTTCCAGATCTGTCAGGACATGCTTGCGTAGGCCTAGTCAGATACCAATCAAACCAACTAAAACCTTCCAGAACTAAGCACAACAAAGTAAGTATGCTGGTGTATAGTAATGCCCCACTCAGAGAGTTTTAAGCATTGTAATCAGCTAATCCAATTATACTTATAGTTTTTCATCAATATAAAACTTCTCGGGGTCTCAGAGATCGAGATCTACCACTTATCGGTATGAAAGCTTGCTATTACATCGACTACTCTCAATCTCAAACAGTCAAGCCTATAAGCAATGCACTGAAATAGCTACAGGATGTCCCAGTGGAGATCCCAACTTTGTATATGATAGCACCGTGAGGCACTGAGCTACCTTAACTTTGATGTTATGCAGCAAAAATTCGATACGTTCAAGGGATCAATCGGTGGCTCGCAGTTTCTTGATAAGAAGCATAATCTTTTGATGAAAGGTGTTTACTAGGAAGTAAACAGTGATAGGAATGTGAGTTCACCGTCAGTCTGCGGATTTTATGTTTATCTGGCTGCTTTCTATTGTGGTGCAGCAACTCGCCATGCCGGATTACATATATCCAACTCAATTAGACAAGGGCGTCAAATACGCCCCTCCTTGTAGGCCTTCAGCTTGACTAGCCTGGTATTGGAAGCAATGGCTGCACTGATTTCGAACAGCCACATCAATTTTCGATGGAGCAACGAAAGTACATAGCAAATCCCCGCCCCGTAACGCTTTATTGAAAGAAAGCTGCTAAAATTGTTGATAGCCTTCGCGAAGAGCCATGGAGCCATGAGCTACAATACTATGTGTTTTTTCCTGGCCGAGTCAGATTGGTGGTTCCTAATCCACATTGAAGCGGGATCTCATCTTTACTGCTTCGTCATGAACTTCAGGAAGGGTCTCTGCCCGCTGCAGCCATTTTAAAGCCTCCTCAAGTTGACCCTGAGATTTACATATTGAAGCCATGTTCAACATACTCAACCCAAATCCACTTTCAGCGGCGACTTGAAACCACTCTTTAGCATAACCATAATTTCGCTCCGACGGCTTTTTATCCACTTGGTCACCGTTCTTAGATAACTCAATGGCACCAAGATTGTGACATGCTTCAGGCATACCCGCACCAGCCGCTTTGAGTAAATAAATCATCCTATTATCCTCTTCTTCGGGGCCTACGTGTTTAGAAAGATAAAAGAATGCTGATGGATGATCTAGTTCTAATGCTGCTTTTTTGAACACATTCTTTGCAGCTTCTATATCAGTCTTCTCTAGAATCAAGCCAAGTACAACGAGTGCCTCTGCAGCTCCTGGAAAATTTGGAGACTCGTCTCCCGCAACAGCTTTTTCCAGCCAATTTCGAGCTTCCTTTTCTTTTCCTTGGTTGTATAGGATTTGACCAAGTAGTCCCATTGCTTGGACGTTCCCCTCTTTCTTAGCTAAAACACCCAAACGTTCAAGAAAAGGTGTAAACCTTGCCGTGTAGAGCTTGTTGTTGTAGAAAGCTTCCGATACAACCACCAACGTAGCTGCTGGGTCTCCCATAGCTGAAGCTGAATCTAACAACACTCTTGCTAAACGTTTTTGTGCTTGTCCCTGGCATCTTCCCATGGAGATAGATAACTGAGTCACATCAGATGCTGTGATACCATGCTCTGAAAGAGATCAGTACCTGTGTAAGCTACGAAAGGGAGGATCTTACTATTGCAAATGCCAATCTCCCAACCTTGGTTTGGATTTCCATGTGAACTTTGGTAATTCTTCAAAAATTCCATGGCTTTATTAGGGTCAACCCTTAAAACTCCAGCTTTATGGTCCGTTTCAAGAATAAACGTTGGTGGAAGAGCATCAGAGGTATCGATTGACACCCTCTTCCGTATAAGCACTGGTTCAGTAGCATTTCTCTTTGCTAATATCTGCTTTCTTGAAGGTTTAACATTGACAGCCAATAACCTCGTAGTGGTATGAAGTGACCTTTGATTCAATAGTCTGAGAGTATACCTAAAGGTAGGAGCTATTCGAGGAGTTGACATCATGAAACTATGTGTATAGAATATCAAATATCAATTAATGAAAGGTTTGATATCAACAAGAATCACAAGCTCAAGGCTGGAACAACCGACGGCTAAGCCCTTGACATTCTGGAATTCAATAAAGGCGGTGAACCCGATAAAATGTCAATGTCATAGCGCTTCCCGGCACTAAAGAATTCTCAAAGATTTTTTTTACAGGTTTGTTTGTCCTACACCCACGGCCCACTCACACCTTCTACAATTATTCATTAGAGTTCATTTTAAATACAGGTTTTCTGTATGTTCGCCAGAATCTTCAAAACGTCCTCGAAAGAGGATCTTCAATCTGACGACCCATTGACCCCGAGTCAGCAATTGCGCGACGAAAGTAGAAGAACTAGAAGTATGGTTACTACGCGGGGTAGAGCTCGAGAACTGGCAGATTCTCCCTCAGTAAATGGAGATGGGGATTCTATAATGATTGATGAGGGTACTCCAGTCCCAAAGAGGAGAGGGCGACCGCGCAAGTCTCTTCCTGTTGAAGATGATGAAGTTGCTGTTACTCCACGACCTACGAGGAACTCGAAGAAGTTGTCAGCACAGGCAGGTGAGGGAGAAGCTATCCCAACACAATCACCGCAAGTAATTGAAGAGGTACCCAATTCTGCAGAGGAATCGGAAGATGCGCAAATCATTGAGGCGGATGAAAAGGTAGTCAAGACATCAAAAGCCAATGGAGATGTCTCGACCGTATCAAAAATCACTACCACTGTCGCAACACCAGTTGCGAAGAAGCATAAGCGATTCGATAGCGCAGAGCCTGAGCCAGTACCAGAGGAGAAATCCGAAATTACTGAAATCGAGAATGATGAGGCGGAGAGTAGTGATGACGATGCCCCAGAGGAGGTAACAACAAATGAGGCTGCAAAATCAGCCAAAGAAAAGGAAAGAGAAGCCACAAAAGCAATTGAGGAGTATGTTTGATCTCATTTCTACCTACATAGCCCGCTAACGAGTATTCTAGGCAAGAAGCGGCCTCCAAGAAGAAGCGTCAGGAGAAAGCTGCAAATCTGAAACGTCAAGCTGAAATCTCTAGCAAGAAGCGCAAGTTAGATGCTGCATCCGCACAGGATGAAATGTTACCCCCCGCTCAGAAATCGAAGGTCGAGGTCCCATCAAACACCGAAAAGGGGGATATTGACATGGACGAGGAATCAAACACTCTAGAGGGAGAAGGAACGGCAGACGGACGACTGGATTCCGAGGACGACGTTGAAGAAATAAAAAGAACCTTCGCAATACCCGGGCAAGTTCCCCTTCCAGATCTTCTGCCTACCGAATATCTAGAAGATGACGATGGAGACACGCCTGAACCTAGCCATCTCCATTCGAGCCTTCCCACAAGATCTGTCAAGCCAGACAAGCTACGCCGCCTTTTGGAGAAAAAGCCGAGAGATAAACGAGTTGGCTCAACTACATTCAGAGTTGCGGAAGATCGAAACCCACAATTACCTCCTAAAGCATCAAATCAAGCGCGCTCGCTCAAGGAATCATGGCTACAAGGTCGGGCAGGAACCAAGATCAAGCCAAATCGTAAGCCCTTCAGCCAAGGCTTTATCAAGCCTAAGAAATAGAGGAGAAGCTATGCTGGCGATTGCGGCGATAATCTCGAATTGATTGGCTTTTACTCGGCGTCATGTTCTGTTTAGAGTTGAAACCTCCAATTTGAGAGGCACTTGATGTTCAGATGATAGACACCAAAATCAGAGAATCAGAGAAGGAATACGGGACGAGAGCTATACGAAGGAAACCCGATGAGGAAGCATGTGAGGGAGATACTACCAGAAATAATGATCATTCCGAAGTTGTCGGGATCTGGAACTACAAGATTGGAGTTTGGCGTACAGGAAACACAGGATTATTGAATGATTCCCAGCTTGTTCGTTGATGAATAAATTAGTGGCATTGAAGTCTGGAGAAAGGGATTTGATTCACAATACATTCTCTTGCACAGCCCAATCAATTTCACAATGCTCCCTGCTTCTAAATGACATATTTTCCAAATTTTGACTCTCGCGTCCCCCACAATTTCCCGCTAACACTCGATTGATTTCTTTAGCCTCTTGTTATTCACAAACGCGCCATTACTCTCAATCACACTATCAATGCAGTAATTTAGTATAATTGATATGGGACGTAGGGCCAGTGGAGGGAGGAGTGGCATGTGATAGAAGGAGAACCGAGAAAGGAAAACTAGAAGGGGGGTGGGAAGGTTATCATCTTACTCACACTAGAGCCGTGTGAGCTTCATTTGGATATCGTATAGAGTGACAGTTGGATTCCCAACTTCAAGCTTCGAGCTACACCACAGCCTCAACATTTACCTGCCTTCTCTCCAATGTCGAACTCCCTCATATATATATTTTCAGCAGATTTTCAGATCCGCATTAATTCTTTTTAACCTTTTCCCGCATGAATTCAGCTTGGCAGAAGCGTGGCTTTGGAATTGAGTAATATAATTAGAGGAAGGAGATTGGATTAAAGTTGATGTCAGTGGAGCGCGGCCCATCCCGCCATGAAAGCAAAGAATTGTCGCACATAGGTCGCCTCGTGGAATTGAAACACAAGGAGGGTTGCTCTTGCTTATTCCTGTGCGCCATAATTGATTGCCGACTGCAATCTCGCCGGCATTCTGGATGTTGTGTCTGTAATTGCGTCTTCGCATCCGCTTCCTCTCTGGAGCTCAGTCACAGCTTAGTCATATTATAATCGTGGCTAGTGGTTCGCGTTTTACGTTAATTTGGACCACACCATAATTAGGCTCTTAAACATGACGTATTGTCTGCATGATTGCCATCTTGATAGGCCCAAGATGATGGTGTCTTTATGATGTTATTATTTTTTGTTACCTTTTCATATCTCAGTATGCAATTCCATCCGGTGTGTAATCCCCTTCCACTTTCCATGCTCACTGTTTAGTAGAAGCCAAACTACATTTCAGTATGTACCAATATTGTCCTACAACGCGACGAGACCGATTAATGTCTGACGACGAGTTAGTGTTCAGCAGATCATTCAGAAGTACCCTTCGGTTATCCTATCATACACAGTTATCACGATAATATCACCAGGTCAAGCAGGATGAGAGTATTCTTGACCTGCAGTTACAGGAGTCTGCGGACCCCGTGTTGTTTTCATCCACATTTATCCAGCGGTAAATTTTGGCTTTGATCTTGCACTGTCGTAGAGCAAAATACTGAAAAGTACCTCAGTAGGCTTTTTTTATCGCCAGTAATTTCTCCAAATGCCGAACAGCTATTATAAAATAATTGCGGACATCATTTGAGTATTTGCAGATGCCTAAACGAGGGAGGGGTAGGGGATTGCGGGGGGAACGTCTGAAATGGCAGTAGAACACCAAGGCGCTTACCCAATCAAGCAATCATTTATATCACGATATCACTTTGATTGATATCCCTATCACATTTGAGAACTTAAAGCTTTTTATACTTTTTTTTTTTTAAATTTAGTATAGTATAGGCAATGCTTTAGGAGGACTTGGATATAATACTTAGAACTCAAAAAATTAATTTTGAATATAATTGACTAGTTTAATTAAAAAATATATACTATTGTGATATTCTATTTCGTTATAGAATTAATATATATTTAATAGAATTGAATTATATATATTATTGTGATATTTATTAGTGAGCTTTGGTAATGTTGTTTATATAATATAGTAATTTTAGGGGGGAAAAAAAGTTTCAAGTGTTTATACAGACAAAGGTCTAAATTGTCAAGTTGCGATCCTAAATAGCTTAGATTGAGTGGATATCGAGTGGAGAGTCTTGGCATTCCATTGCCACTTCAGACACTCCCATTGCGGGTATTGAATTCATCCACCTTCCTACAATGATCAGTCTCCACTTCACCCTAGCTCCACGTAAACAAAAAAAAACCGTATACCGAAAAACCGAAAACCTCAAAAATTAAAAAAGATATTAATAATACTCAACTTCAATACTATCTAATTTCATCAATTGAAATCCAAAGTCGATAAAAATTAGTTATATCTCAAACTAAGTAGATTTTCCATGATCAGCAGCAAATTTGAATTCCAAAAACTGATATAATGATTTGATATATAATTTTGAAAAGAAGGTATCTTGTTGGTGTGCGGTTTTTTGCGTTCACGTGGAGCCTAGATAGAATTGCCTATACTATTCCGAATGGGGTCCCACTCTTATGCTCGTCCATCGAAAAAACAGGCGGAAATTGAGTACATTTCTGACACCTTATTTTGGTGATGTGTATGGTATTCAGTTTCCGCCTGTTTTTTCGATGCCGGAGAGACCGGCTAAAGTCCCATGGTTCAATGTTCATTTGCGCTCCAACTACAGTGTTAAGATCAACGTGCTTGAATAGTCTTGAAGAAACAATGTGACGATGTTTTGGACCTCCTCACTAAGTTCGTAATTTGAGATAAAAGCCTTGTGTTATTCCCATGGGTTACATTCCAACACAAGTCCTCTTGATGACCTCAACTCATTGTTCAAGAATTTGGCACAACTCAAACCATGATTATTCTCCACAAGATCATTGGATTGTCTACTATTCTAGTAACATCAGTCTCTAGCCAATATATCTCGCTCGAATCTAGTGGCTTGAACGCCAGACTGAGTTCCTCTAGTCAGACACTTGCATCCTTGATCCCACAGTCCTTGACAACATTCGATTTCTCCCCGTTCGATTTTCTCTCCCAACGAAATACGAGTGGCCATTATCATGTTGGCGACATCACACTCAGATATCGAGCTATCGGGACCACCTCTTGGTCTAGTGTCGATTCCGCTGTAGCTAGAAATGCGGTGACTTCCACTGGAGCCACATCCGCAGATCTCGCACCAACCCTGCCATCAGGAATCCCTTTGAGCATTACGAGAGCCTGGACCACGAGCGGAGCGGACATTAATCTCAACTTTACTATAACCAATAAAGGCAACACCAGTATTGAAATCGGAGCACTTGGGTTCCCTATCGAGGTCAATAGCATCTTCACAAACATATCAGCAGTAGTTACTCAGAAAACTTGCTCTCTCGTAGATCCAAACATTGGCCTTGATGGTGGTTATCTACGTGTGACTCCATTGTCCGGGACGGGCCCAGCCCTCGTTGTAACACCATTGGGACATACACCACTCGAAGGATGGCGGTTTTTAGAAGAAGACAACAACACTTCACTCTACTATCAAAGCCAAACCTTTGAAGGGTTCTATTCTTGGGAAACGTATACTCTAGCATATACTCAGAATGAATGGAATGGAACGAACCCTTGGAATCCCGGTACATCAGTAGTACTCGAGGCAGGCCAATCGATTACAAAGGGATTGAGGTTTTCCGTCTCAAGTAGTATCAGCAATATTGAAGCGACTGTAGTAAACACAGGAACGCCTGTTGCTATTGGTGTTCCAGGATATATCATTCCACAGGTAAGCGACATAGTACAGGTCCCACTCCACTCCCATGACTCGATTTGCTTTGCCTGTCTCAATTACATATTCGACATTTCCCCAATTCAGTTCTGCTCCCCATTTCTTATATGAAAATCAACCTTTGGACAGGCTTGCTTTTGACACTCACCAGGATGTCACAGCTCAATTGTTTTTACAACACAATTCAGCTGTCGTGTCAATTACATCAACCCCTGCTGGAGCCTTCACGTTTATTGCTACTGCAACTAGCAAGTACAATTTAATTGCCAGCTCTTCGGCATTTGGAAGAGTGCGAGTAACAATTACATATGCTGATGGTCGTGTACAAACGGTGAACTATGTAATCACCCTTTCAGCACCCTCAGCCGTATCTGCGCTGGGCACATTTCTAACAACAAAGCAATGGTTTTCAAATACCAGTGATCCCTTCGGTAGAGCACCATCGGTCATATCCTACGATCGCTCAATCGATGCCCAAGTTCTTCAGGATACGAGGGTCTGGATCGCTGGCTTGAGTGATGAAGCAGGGGCTGGATCTTGGCTTGCAGCGACAATGAAACAAGCGATTTCACCCAATGCAGCTGAGGTGAAAAAATTGGAGCAATTTGCCACGCAAACGCTCTGGGGTAATATTCAGAACTCGGACTATAGCGTCAAAATGAGCGTTTTTTACTACCAGCCTGATGTTGTTGCTTACAATTATTCATCCTCGATAGATTGGACAAACTGGTCGAGTTGGAAGAAAGCGACTGCGTACGGCACTGCAAGAACTTATGACTATGTTCATGTTACTGCTGCTTATTGGGCTCTCTATCGCGTTGCTAGATTTTATCCAAATGTCGCCACTCAACAGACTTGGCAATGGTATTTGGACCAAGCTTACAAAACCATTATTTATGCTACAGGTCCAAAAACAGGATACGTCAGAGTAGGGTTGATGGGCGAGACTGTTTGGGGATATGTCTTGCAAGACCTGCAAAGTGAAGGTAATGCTACTGCAGCGAATGCGGTCATAGCTGTAATGTAGAAAAGAGCAAATTTGTGGAATAGTAAGGCTGTTCCTTATGGAAGCGAAATGACTTGGGATTCTACTGGACAGGAGGGAGTCTACTATTGGTCCAAGTGAGTAAGCTGAGATCACAGACCGATTATTGCTAATTTATCTGTGCTTCTAGCTATTTTGGATTGACAGCCACCGTCACGATGACGATTAATTCGATCTTGGGATACATGCCCACGGTAAGCCACTGGGCATGGAATGGTAATGCTAGAAGATATTGGGATTTCAAGTAAGTCAACAACACTCGACACTTGGCAATATGAACAACTTGCAAATAGAGCAAAACAAGCTAATGAACATAAGTTATGGTGGCAAGCTGATGACATTTGAGAGAATGGGCCATCACTATGGCTCAGGTCTAAATGCGCTTCCATTACTATCACACTTTGAGCAGAATCCCAATCAAACATATCTCCTTAGAGTAGGATATGGAGGAACAAATGGACCGTTGTCAAATATCGATAGCAGCGGCTTCGCATCAGCAGCATTCCACACTTGGCCCGACACCATGGCATGGGATGCATACAGCGGAGATTACGGACTCAACTTCGTCGGTCTAGCACTGGGCTCAGGTACTTACGTCGTGGATAACGACACATTAGGCCTCGTTGCATTCGGTGGTACACTCACAGGCTCTAGCGATTCATGGACCGTATTACCTAGAGATGCGGTGAGAAGAAAAGTCTTCATCGCACAACTAGGTTACAAATTTACCGTGGATGCGGGTGCTATATCAAGCGTGACATATGCGGATGAAGCTGTAGAGCTCATTATTGCACCAAGCATTCCCACAGTATCTACAATGGAGACTGCTAAGTCGACAATATTGAGAGTTACAAAGACGGCGCAGGTGGGCTCGGTAGGGAGCGCGGTTATCGCTGGATTGACTGCTTTGAGGGGTGGGTGAGCTGTTGATTTTGCGGGCGAGAATGTGGTTGTTTCGGTTACTTTTGCATAGTGCTTGATTAAGATATTGAGACACGTATACGGAAAGGTCATGATTCCGTACATAATTCATGGAAGATATTGAGCGCATTGAAGATATCACTTCAAATTTTGTTCGACGACACAATTTGATATGCCGCACTTTGAACCATCACTAGTTAAATATTCCCTCTTTATTGTTCAACTCAGATTGTATATCAGTCATTCTCGATAAATCTTAGATTTATTTCCCTTGAAGCCAGGTTTTCGGACAGTATTTGATGTGTTGAACTCCCGCGGTTTATATCTGAACCTCATTGAAACTCCCGAGTTTGTAGCGGAATGGGCGTTTGGATCAGATGGGCAATAGTATCAGTAGACAGCCCTTTATAGCTGCAAGTATAGTGACCAAGCCGATTTATAAAAAAAACATAGCAGCGATGAGGATTAGTACAATTGACTTGACTAGCAGTCAATCGTGGGTTCAAAAATATCAAGCGAAAGAGCCGATATCCGAAAGTGAATGTCTATTGAGACATATGATATTGAGGTTACAGCTTTATACACCATTTGATAGAAATTAGATCAAGGGAAAAAGGATAATCAGCATGTATATATAGTTATTCAGTAGAAAACTTCACATGAAATCAGCCACTACTTATATCTTTCGATCAATCATTTCTAATATCATCCAATAACAGCACAATTATCATCACGCACCGCAGACTATCTACTGC
Organism: Sclerotinia spermophila; assembly: GCA_038090695.1. Classification (NCBI taxonomy): domain Eukaryota; kingdom Fungi; phylum Ascomycota; class Leotiomycetes; order Helotiales; family Sclerotiniaceae; genus Sclerotinia; species Sclerotinia spermophila. The sequence goes on along the minus strand of JBBMOJ010000344.1, from coordinate 6,557 downwards.
AAGTGATCTCTCTTAAATTGTCCATAGCAATACTCGTACCAGTCCAGTCATTTCAATCAACCAAACATCCGTATCCCCCACTCACCGAGTCCTTCTCCCCAGCGCATCCCCACCCCGCAGCGAAGAAGCCGTCATACCCGCCCCACCCCACGCCGCAATCGCCAGAACACTACCAGGCCTCATCGCAACCACATCTCGATTCCCACAATACCACAACACCACACAATCCGCGATTCCGCAATATGCTCCCATGACCGTCATGGTCGTATCGACAGCTGCCAGATTCCCCTGGATGTAGAAAATCAGGATGAGGAGTCCTAGAGTACTGGTTCTCATCGTGTGGCCGAGGTAGACGATTTGAGCCTCGTGGGACCGCGCGACTTCCGGGACCATGCCCCAGGTGAGCAGCGCGGCTTGGGGGTTTAGGAGTCCGTGGAAGAGACCGCCGAGGAACATAGGGAGGGCGCTGAGGAGGGCGGGGATGTATTAATGGTCGCAATGGGTGGCTTGGATAATACAGCTGGCTATAGGTACCTGCAGTTATAGCTGATTACAGAGATAGAAAAAGCTATTTCTATTAATCAATAGTTGGCTATAGATATTAAAGTCTTATTTTTGTAGATTAAACAGCCAAAGTATATATATAATAGGGATTTTCATCAATAATCCCCATTATACCCTATCAATCTTTCTTAATAAAAAATAAGAATATTGAAAATTGAAAGCTTAATATTTTGTTTAATTTTTGTATAGAAAATATATACATATTGCAAACACTATCTATTTGTTTTTCATCTCTTTTGTTTAATATATTTAAATTAATAAGATTTGTTATTATCAGGATACGAGTAAAGACTTATATTATACTATAAGAATAGAAGAGCTATGGAAGAGAGAGGTCCTATTTATAGAAAGTAGGATATATTAGTGGTTTGTGTTTGAGGTACGAAGGCAACTATAGAATATATAATTAGTGCTATAACAATACCCTCCGCTCAAAGCGATCAGTTCTACAATTGTAATATATATAACTTCTATAAAAATAAAAATAGTACTAAAATATTTTAATTTCTATTATTGGATTAAAATGAACCTTTTTTGGAATAGTAATTAACTAACAGAGCTTTTTAGGTTTGCTTTAGTTTTGTTTTAGGAGTGTATTTAGTATTAGTATTAATGGAGCACTAGAATTGATAGGTTTTTTGAATTCTATTTAAATAGATGGATCTAGTTTATTTGGATTAACTAGATAAAAAGTAATGATTATATTTTTCTAGTTATAAAGGTTTTCGATAGGTTATTAGAATATTGAATAGTATTTCTATTTAATTTAATAATAAAATCTATTCTTATTATAATAATCAAGAAGTTTATTGAATTCCTATTATTTGGTTTCTTTATTTATTTTATTATTCTTTTCGAGGATATAGTTTTAGTTTTGATAGGATTTAGTTTTATTGATTATATTCTAATTAGTTAATCTAAACAAATAATAGAGTGGTTGAAATAATAAATTATAGAATATAGGAAAAATCTTGAAATTAATAGGTAGTTAAAGTAAATAAGTAATATTTATAAATTTTAAGAATCTTATAGGGACTATTCTATTTGTTATTGTTTTTTTATTATTAAATGGTTAATCTTTATATTTTTAATATTAATCTATATCTTATTATTTTTTTTATATAAAGAAATATTAATATAAATCCTATTAGTATAATTTTTATATTTTTGGATGGATTGAGTAACAAGAATTTTCAATTTTGTTAAGATAAGATTGAACCGATTTGTAATCTTATTGGCTTTTAGGAATTCATATTTCCTTTGGTATAATAAGTTCGGGGGTATAGATGAAAAGAGCTCGATATTGAATTATAAATGAAAATTATAATTTATAAAGAATAGGGATATACTAGTAATCTTTAAAGTAATATTATTGAATATAAATTCTATAAATAGGAGTTAATTATATCAATTATTCTAATAGAAATTTATAAAGATTTTGAGATATTGTTTTATTATTGTATTGATTCTTTCTATTTGATTCTTTCTATTTGATTATTGGATTCTAAATAGAATAAAAAGGATTGTTTTAGAGTGATTGATAGATATTCTAATAAATATTTCTAGAATTCTAAAACGAATTATAAATCTCTATTAGAGATAATATTATCAGAAATATTATATAAATAATAAACTTTCTTAACAAATCAATTAATAAGCTTCTTTATAAATAGTTCTATAACTAATATAAAATAATATATCTTTATTAGGTAGCAAATAACTATAATAATATATTGATATTTTTTTTATAATATTTATTGATTAGTAATAATATAATATAATTAATAGAGATATCGAATTAGGGGCGAAATGGTATTGATAAGAGTTCTAGAAATCCGAGTGTAGTAAAATGGGAGGCTTTTGTTTGGAAATAGAGTTGGTAGGTTTATATAAAAGTTTCAATCTCTTTCAATATATTAGACTATTAATAGATATAGGAAACTAAATCAATAGTTTTTATTTAGCTGGGATGTTTAGTGGGTTTGGTGGAGTATATTTGGTATATAATTTATATATGGAATTTAATAAAGGGAGAAATGAAAAAACGATTTTGATAGAAGATTTTATTATTAATTAATCTATAATCTTATAGAACAATTTGGAGGTACTTTCGAATCGATAATAGTTAATAGTAGTTAGTTGGATTCTGGAGTGTTTTGTATATAATAGTCATTAATTCGGATGATTTGTATATTTTATTAATGAGATTGTCGATTGGTTTTTTGGTGTTGGGGATAATTATATTTATAGGAGTTATGGTAAGGTTGATATTATTGTTTACTTATTGAATGAGGTTCTTGAATGTAGTGATATCGAATACTCTTTTTAGGAGAATTGTTTATAATCGATTCTTGATTTGATTGTTATTGGGATTTGTGTGTATAGGGTGATCTTCTGCTTTTCGATTTAGTATATTAGGGTGGACTGCTTTATAGCTAGATCGATATATAATATAAAAGTTGAAACCAGATAGGAATTCAGTCTATCTAGCTTGCTTTTGATTCAGTATTTTTGTCGATATAAAATATTCTAGATTCTTATAATCTATAATAATTTCAAATAGCTTTTGTATTCTATATAGCTTAGATCTCTATTCTTTTAATAATTTAATAATAAATAGTAATTACTTATTATAGATCTTATAATTATATTCGATAGTATTATATTTCGAGGAGAAGTATATAATTAAATATAGTTGGCTTTTATTGTTGTATTATAAAAGGACACTATCTATAGTCTAATTCGAAGTGTTTGTTTCGATAATTGTATAGCAATAGTGATCGAATATTATAAGAATCAGAATAAAGGCGAAAGCTTGTTTTAATATCTTAAAGGTATTCTTCTGGTTATTAATTTAATTCTATATTTTCTTTTTTCTTAGTAGATAATTCAATAGTTCTATAATCTTAGAAAAATTGTAAATGAAATATTAATAGAAGTTAGTGAATCCTAGGAAGTATTGAAGGTCTTTAAACTTAACTAACAATTTCTATTCAAAGATAATTTTAATCTTATCGGGATCTATTTCGATATTGTTTAGAGTAATAATCAGGCTGAGGTATTTTGTTCTTTTTGTTTCAAACTTATATTTATCGATATCGATTTGTAAGCTAGTGTTAATAAATCTCTGAACGATTTTGTAGACTTACTTTCGATAGTCTATAATATTCTTAAAGTAGATTAGAATATTGTTTAGGTATATTATATAATTCTTATTTAAGAGATTGAAAAGAATATAATCAATATAATTCTAGAACGAGATGGGAGTATTATAAAGGCTGAAAGGTATTATTAGGGATTCGAATAGGCTAAAACGAGTTATAAAAGTAGTCTTCTATTTATAGCCTTTTATAATTTGTAGTTTATTGAATATAGTAATAATATTCAGTTTTATATAAATTTTAGTATAGTATAGGGCGTCGAGGGTCTCCTTGATTAATAGTAGAGGATATTGGTTCTTGATAGTGATATTTTTCAGTCTATAATAGTTTTAGTAAATTCGAATACCCCTTCTGGGTTTTGTAGTAAGGAAGAGTAGGATGGTTGATTGGGAGTGGGATTTATAAATGAATTCTTTATTGAGGTTATTATTAAGCTATTTATAAACAATTTAGAATTCGGTTAGGGATATTGGGTGGTCTTTCTGATATAGGGGTTCTTTGTCTAGTATAAGTTCAATCTTATAATCCTAAGAATATTATAGTAGAAGTTTATTTGTAAGGAAGGATAGGAAATCAATAAATAGATTTCAAAGCTAAAGTAGTAGCTTATTTTGAATCTCTGTTATAGAAGATATAGATTGGTTAGTCTTTTCTATAAACTTCTCGATATTGCTTTCTATAATATTGTAATATAGTTGGATAGGATTATTAGTTATTATCCAATATAGCTTATAAGCTTTATTCAATTCATTCTAGGATATTCTTATAATATAAGTTTTCTAATCTTTACAAAATTGAATAAAGCTATTAGTTATAAGGAATTTTATATTGTTTATTTTCTATTAGATATTTTGTAATATATCAATTAGCTTATTTAGAGAACTTGACTTACTTAAGGAGCTTAATAGCGATAGTATATTTAATAAGGGTGGAATATTCTTATTTCATAATAATCTTTTGTATATCCTAAAGCCAGTGACAATCTGTATTGGGGCTAGTTTTAGGATTAGCTGGTTTGGGATTATCCTAGTATAAATGTTTATAGCTTTAGAGATTTGGAAAATATAATAGTAATTAGGTTTGGGTGGTTATATATATATTATAATTCCAGGGTTTTCTATAGTAGTTCCTTTAACTATTATTAGGGTTGGATTAACAGGCTTGAAAAGAATTGAAGGGTTTTGAAGTAATAGCGAAATATTCTTAAGGTTTTTGTTTATGATTTCCATTATCAAGGTTTAATAGGATCTAGATATTAGTCTTTTATTATATAAATATGGATCTGATTTTAATATAATATTAACTAGGGCTAGTATAGGGTTGGGAATAATAATTACAATAGAATTAATAGAATAGTAATATTTAGAGTAATATTTAGATATAAATTTTAGGGTTATCGCTGTTTAATTAATAGTAGGATTATAATATTAGAGCTATAGAAGATTGAGGATTATAAGGTTTATAGCTAAAAGGGTAATTATATAGAATAAATCTAATTCTTTATAATTGTTGATTTATATATCTAATAGTATATATTGGGATAGGATATCAGAGGTTTTTCTATTAGTGAGAAGTAGATAATGAGTATAAAAGAGAGGGTGTATAGGGATATAAAGTTTGGAGATAAGTTTTCTATTAATAAAACTATATCTTGTAGTTCTACTATTTATTAATTCAATAAGTAGAATAATTATATTAAGTGTAAAGGAAATTTCAATTGAGATTTTGAGAGATTTACTATTTATTAATTTAAAATATAAAGAATCCCTAAATATAATAGATCTTCTAATTTATAAAGGTAAATTTTCTATAAAGGATTTTGATTTATAATTATAAATCGAGATTAATCTTTTAATATATCTAGTTAGGGAATTGGACTTTTGTTTTTTTCTAATTGAATAAATCCTTTAATAAAGCCTTCTAAATAAAGTTCTTAAATATATCTAAATAGAATTAGGGGAGGCAAAATATAGTAATACTTAGGGGGTAGGAGAGTGATTAATAGATTGGAATATATTCGGATAGGAAAAGGTAACGGGGTTATAATAGAATCTAAGGTTCTGATATTGGTTTCTAATAAGGAAACGATTAGTATTTGGAATGTATTTAGAGTTTGAATTGGTATTATATTTTATATTGTTAATCTACTTTTTTTTATAATTACTTTTGATATAATTAGACTTTTTATAATAAAAACAGAAACCAAGTTCAATATATTAGTCCTGAATATAACAAGTCAAAGAGTATTAATTTTGACAAATAGTATCTAATTATATTGGATCGCTGGAGGTGTTTAGTATAGGAATTGTAGTAAGGGCAGCCGGTTTCTTATTATAGGGTTTCGATTGATTATAGTTGAAATTAGTGCTTTGATTTTTATATTAATTATCTAGATAGGCTTTTTTTCTAAATCATTATAGATTCCCTACCATTAGATAATCTATATATCGATATCAATAGTAAAAGGTTTACTAGAACAATTAACAAAAATATTAATTAATTCTTAAAAGACTTTAAACTTGAGATTGGAAACTTATTATTTGATAATCTTTTTATACTTTATAATAAGTTATTTAAACTCAATAATAAAATTACTAAATAGGGTCTTCTTTATTTTATATTTGTTATAATTTATAAAAACCTTATAAGAAAGATTAAGAGTCTAGTATTGCTTATTAGTTCCTATTAGATACTTAATATAATATATTATTTGATTAGCTAAAGATTAGTATTATATAGGTTATTAGTAATTATATTAAAATAGATCTGGTTATTTGTATATATAAGACTAGAGAGTAAATTAATAAGAAATATAATCTTTTGGAATTCTAT
>JBBMOJ010000343.1:0-44906 GCA_038090695.1 Sclerotinia spermophila | reverse complement strand
CCCCAAGGCTCCCTCACGTGACACGCTAATGTATCAGGTGATGTCTGTCGTAACAAGAGGATATTAGAAATCATATATACTACATACCACCTGATAGTATGTGTCTTTAGCCTCCCTTTATAAATCTCTTCTCTTTCGTATAGATGGTAATTTTATATTATAGTATAAAGTTGTATTATAAACACTCCTATATATAATATTATTATATTATACGCAACTTGCTATCTATTTCCGATACTTATAAACTAAAATCCTTAAATTCTATAAAAAATTTTATATTAATTTAACTTTAACTTTTTATAGGATTATTCAAATATAATAAAAATTATATTAATCAATTCCTTTAAATTAGTTTTATTATTTTATATATTTACTTTTTATATATTTTCAATTTTGAAAGTTTTATATATAAAAAAGAATTTAAATCTTATATTTTTGGATATATTTCAGACATTTCAGATAACAATTTTCAAAATATTATTTCAAAATCAATATTTCAAACCTATACAGATTCTACATTTCTATTAATATATTTATAAAAATTATAATAAATATTAAATCCATTTCAAATTTTAATTTCATCAAATCAGAATTTCAAAATTCATATTATAGCTTTTCAAAAGTTGTAAAGAGTTTCAATTTTATGAATTAATATAAAATGAGTTTCCAATATAAAATAACATTCGCCCACTATAGTACAAGCGCTTTCGAAATATACTATAGTGGGGAGGCACTACCCACAATTATACTTTCGAGACGGAGTCTGCTTTATCCGAGACTGAAAGTTTGAAACTCTAACGTTTATGCGGACTGGCATATCAGGCATTGTGATTGCCACGGTCGGAAATGTGGACTAGTTGGCAATCTCCATATCTTCCTATTGTATTAATTAATAAACTGCGATGATCTGATTGGTAGAGTGTCATTTGTTATGATTGTACGAGTATCATGAGGAAAGAATCAATTGTTCTTTGATGATGTTGGTGGTGGGGTAGGTTAATGGTTAATGGTTACCGGTAGTGGAAGGGAAACAAAAGCTGGGTTGAGATAAAAGATAAAGATAATATGGGGAAACGGAGCCTTTTCTTTTTGTTTGCGAGCATGCATGGCTTATGAATGAATGAAGAAGACGCACCAATTCACCGAATATCACACATCTGCAAGATCATGGACCATGTTCGTGAAAACCATGTAGATATAAATAAATAAATAAAAAAGCATAGAATTGAATAATGCTGCTACAAACAGCGTGTGGGTATCAAATAAAATCCGTAAAGCCGAAGATCCTTTCTCCCATCCTAAAACGCCATTTTTAACCTGATCCATCGTGTAGATAGATATTCGATACCCATTCTGAGCAACCATACCATACCATATCGCCGTTAGACCAACCACTCTTTCAGGAGACCGATTCTTCTAGTCTGTCCTCAACTTTCATCTCGATGATCTCTTTAAAAACTCATGTCTTCACTTCTCCTCCTCTCGCAACTCCTCGTTCTGCGCTCCTTCAATTCTCTTTCCGTGTCCATCAATCGTGTTTGAACCCATTTCCTATATCTGATATCGCCCTTTACACTCTCACAGTTGAGTAGATCAGTCAAGGCAGTCTTGATTTGCTGATTCACGTTCTTCAACTTCTGTTCATCTTCCTCAATTACTCCAATGACCGTTTCATCTACCACCGCTGGTAGCGAATTGATCCTTTGCTCGCGGTGAAGATGTTGCATGTGGCCGAAAGAGGGTGGGAGACTGCCCCTGCGGGAGCTAATGGTGGGAATAGGTGGGCTGGGAGGTGAAAGGGATGCATCACTGCCACTGCTGGTGTCTGAAGAGATAGAAGAGTTGCGATGACGATCTGTGTATTCTGTGGGACTGTCGGGAATGGAAGCAGTGACTTGATCGATGTGCTTCTGGAGAGCATCATGCTGTGAGTGGAGGAGCAGATATTTCTGCAGAGCTAATGCTCTTTCGGGTGACTTCTGCATTGTAATGAGAGGTGCCATTTTGTGTTTGTAGGTAGTTGCTGCTGTACTGTTGAGGCTTGACGTTTGTTGAAGATGTATGTTTGTGTTGTATGTTTATAGACTTGACAATGGAGGGGAACAATTTTGAGTTCGACTTATTAAAGGCTAAGACAAGGTCCAAGTGGCTATGCAGGTTCAAGCTCAACGTGAATACGAATTACTGAATAAAAGAATTATTTCGAGGAAACCTCGAGTGAATGGTAGCAACATATATTTCAAACATTCTGATGTGACGTAACCTCCTCATATTTGATACAAATAATAACTTTCCAATGAGAAACACAACACTTCGGAGCAAAGGTCCGTGAGATCTCTTTTCATCTTTTTCTTTGAAGTTTCTACTCCGTACAATGTTATCACTCGAATCACCTAATTCAAGAAAACCCACTCCTTGTGGACGAAAGAAAGGTCAGCACTTGATTCACATGGCATTTGAGGGATTTTTTGGTTTTACCATTATTTCACTTTACACAATCCTTAATCTTTTTCAACCAATAATAATAAAGAAAGATGATAATTCGGGCCACATGCACCGCCACATAGGGACTGGAATGTTACTTTGTGGCGTCATTTCGAATGAATGGGTCAAAAAAGATAACATCGTGCAAGTTTTCCTTTATTTCGCCTTGGTAGTGGATCTTGATGATCACTCACTCTTACCCAGTTTTTTGTAGTTTTTTATCGAATAGGGTTCTTTGGACCGGACATATGATCACCATTTCATTCCTAAAACATGGTCCTGGGCATTTTGGAAATTATCTGATAAATTATATAATATCTACTTTAAGGGAAGGATTTGCAGCGACACGTAGCTCATATGTGAAGCATCGATCGATTTCAAGGTGGTTTATCGAGCCCTTCCAACACTTCCTGTCGGGCGTGTCGCTTTCGCTCTCATTCAGGAGAAAACCTCCCTAGAGCGAAGGAGCGAGCCTCCAATGTGCTCCTAGAACATCCTTGTAACAAATCCTTGTGATGCACATTTCGGAAAGAAACTGAGTTTCGTAATGGTGTGTGCCTACATAAACGGTCTGCAGGCAACGTCAAATAGTCGGAGGTCTCACAAGTTCGAGATCTCGAATATGCATACTTGAGCACTTACCCATAGCTCTTCTGCATGTAGAAGCGTCAAAATGTGTATCGGAGGAAGGAGATAACGATAAGTAAGATATATCGGCTAAAAGGTTGAGTAAAATTCTTCGTGGCAACAATTCAACATCAAGCGTGCATCGAAATCGTAGATTCGTAGTGGCTTTAGGGGTTATGTACTAGCCATGATAGCACTAGTCTACAACGTCGAACCAGCATTTGACGGATATCATCAAAACTGTAATGAGATTAAAGTTCTTCAATAGGATTCAACGGTCAGCTTCTCCGTTTGCTGTCGGTGTCTGTCTTGTTTTGGGGGCTGGCCCGGAAGACACGTCCGATAACCGTGTCATAAATCAAGTGTTTACTATCTAGCCAATTGCAGCTCTTTAAGCTTAAAAAAAATAGCTAATGTGCCCTGCCAATCCGATAGAAAAAGACCCTGATAACCTCAAGTACATTTTAGATCTTTCAAGCACGCACATATGCTCAATCATCTTCTACCTCTTCCGGACGCATTATGCCACTACCACTACCCATCTGTCTATTGATATCTCTTCTGCCTATATATATAGTTTTATCAGGAGATGAGAGCTGCATATCTGACTTCAATCCAATGAATGGCTGAGGTTTTGTGAAAACGACCTTGCGACGTGTTTTTAGGGAAGTTCTTCGTTGGGTTGTTTTTGATGTATTAGTTTGAGAACCTGAGACAGCCATCATAGAAAGCGAGTCCGTCTCTGAAGATGGGAAAGTACTGGCGTTTGAGATTCTGGAGTTTGTTGGGTTTACTACAGAAGCACGATTGTTGGTACACAAATCTCTACCGGTTTGATGGCGTTTCTCTTCGTACGGATGTCGAACCCTCTTAGTTTGGGTGACCGCACCTATAGGGTTAGGGTTGACACTGGACTGATAAGCAAACGTTGACTCATTGGTGGATTTGCCAAATTCGTTCTCAGGTATATTGTTGTTTCGTTGTGGATCTTGCCAAGTGGTACGATTACTCGCTTGCGCAGCATACCTAGGTTGCAATGGGCTCTCGGACTCGAATGAATTGTGTACAAGTGTTGAAAAGGTTGGCGAAGGTTCTCCTTCCTCGTGTCTCGCGGGAAATTGGTTAGCAACCATACCGGTGTCACCGTCTTTAGAGGACTTGCCCCCATGGCTTCCCAGCTCAAATCCTCTGGATATAGTCTTTCCCAATAGCGGGCCCCCGTCTTCACTAGAATCATTAAAAACAAACTTCATCCAGAGTTCGTTCTGGTCTGTGTTGTTCTGAACACCTTCCGCAGGACACTCCTTAATGTTGCCTAAAGTTTGATCCGGCATTGTGATTTGGTCGTGCTGTATTGAGGCTTCATCAAGTTCAATTGCTTGTTTGCTAGCGATAGGCGTCTGCTGAACAGGGAGAGCCCTGGACCAAGGACTACTGATAAGCTTGCTGTGAAAAGGTCTGGTAATACCAGGACTTAGGCTTCTAGGGGGGTCCCATGGAATGCTCGAAGATGTTCTCTGTGAGGATTGAGTGTCTTGTGGTTCGATCGCAATATCGTCATCATTTGAGTATTTAATGGACTTTAATGATACCCCTCTCTTATCAACAGTATTGCAGCTATCAGACGCGGAGGACTGATCATAGACATCTGAGCTGTGAGGCATATCATTGTATGAGATATTGTCGACATTATCCGAAGGAGATACATCTCTGTTATATGCTGCTATAGACTGCTCCTGTATTATCGAGCTTTCGCAACCTCCCCAAGACTCGGCATGCTCACATTGTTCACTCAAATCCTCATCATCGGATCTTGAGCTACTAAAGTTATTCCCATGGAAAGCTGGAGTGGTACTTATTCCCGGGCTTATTGACACCTTCCTGACCTTGGAGTATTCTTCGCCTTTGTTATAATAGTCGTTGTAGTCTGCACCCTCTGTAGGTGGTGGTATCCATGCCTTCCACATCTCATTTTCCATCAATTGATCTTCGGAAACCACACTTTTCAATCCCCCAACCTGTGCAAGCACACTGCTGTTACACTTAGGCGAGCTTAAATGGAGAACCGGGTGCTGTGTAGGGCGAGTGGGCATTGGCTGCTTCATCTTAGCATCACAAATTGATCTGACTGCTGTGCGGGAGAACGGTGACGCCTTGCCTCCAAACTCATTTGAAATTCCACTTCTGCTGATTGTGTTAAGGTTTGGTACACGTCTTATATTTGCAGACTTCTCTTGGCTTCTACATGCGCCGTGGTTATCCGAACCCCTACTCGATGGGATGCTCCTTGCCGAATTGTCGTTCCCTCCATTGCCATGTAGTTTTGCTTCGAAAACAGATAGAAACTTATCACTATTTAAACCGTCCCGGTCCTCCATGATATATTCATCGTCAAGCAACATATCATCCGATGACGGCATTCGGTGCTTCATGCGTGGTGTAGATTGACGGATGACTTTCCTCGGTCTTGAACTCGAACTTATACCTGGTGGAATAATCTTACCACCAATCGAAATCCTAACGTCGTTCTTCGATAGTCTTTCCGGATAGCTTTCTCTTTGTCGATCCCGCATTTGAACGTCCCTTGCGGCAAAAGGCGAGCTGATTCTTGTCTGAAGCTTGGAATATCTTGCTCTGTGTCCATCCATCACCTTTCTTCTTCGCCCAATGTCTTCATCGTGTTTCGGTTGGTTGAACTTCAATTTCGGCAAACGACAAATGCTTAAACCAACCCAGTCTTTTTTATTTAATAGCTTTCGCCTCCTTTCTTCTATAGATTCTTCGAATGCTTCTTGCGCCTCGTAGTTTTGCGGAGCCTCTGCAAGTTCTGACGATACGGCACGCTCGCGCTTAGATTTTGATGGTGGAGGTGTACCGTTGTATAAATCATCGCTGGGAATAGAACTTCTTTGAACGATTTCAGCTGACGAAGAGCGAGTGTTTGAATGTTCATGTTGAAGCTCTTTGTGTAGCGAGGGAGATGTGTGAGACTCATCATTGCATTTGTAGATGTCAGTCAAACGTTCACGCTCAGCTTCACTTCTCTCTCTTTCTTGTCTTGAACTATACTCATAATTTCTCACTGATTCAATATGATCCCCAAATGGTTGCCTGTGTGGTTGTTCGACTACGATCTTGTCAAAGATTTTCCACTTAGTAGTAACATTCTTTTGACCGCCCCTTCCGAGGTTGGCTTTTACCTTTGCGAAGTGTTCCTTTTGTTGTTTGGTCAAGCCACCACCACCGCCGCCACGAGAAGATTTTCCAGAATGCCTTTGCAGGCGCCCTCCTGTCCAATTCATTTAATGATACCTATTTAATTTATTCAAACAAATCGTATATAACTGCTGGAAACATGTTTGGATCAAAATGAGATGGTATGTCGATGTTTATGAGAAGCGAGGCATTTGATGCGATACCTGGGTGGGTGGGTAGGTAGGTAGTTAAGCGTGGTGGTGAACTGGAAAGTTCACTTTCAATCGGTTTTAATTGAATCAACACTTCTTACACATATTTCTCAAGAATTCTTTCTCTCCTCCTTCTATAAATATGCGAAGCTTTTCAAGAATTATTAATCCTCATTTTTTGTCAAGCCCTCTATCACAGCAATTCAGAATCCGTATTGAACTTCTCATAGTAGACCATTTCAAACAATAGTCCTAATCTAATAGTTAAACTTTGTGATGACGACCTTTCATTCATTGCGACGAGACTCGCCTGTCTATCGCTTTGTCAATTCGTACGGCCAGCATTATTGTCTTGAGAGCTTAACTCTTTCAACAGAGACTAATTATCTCATATCAGAATCCAAACCATTGAGAAGTTTCTTTGCCCTGGATTTCCGAGAAGGATTTCTATATACGCCTCCGTCCTATCCGATCAAAATGCGAAGTTTTAATCCATTCGCACGGCTACCCTTAGAGATTCGATGGGTGATTCGGAGAGCTGCACTTCCTGGACCGAGAGATGTGGTACTGAGATATTTTTGTTTGAAGCACCCTGAGTATCCTGTTGTTCAGCTAGCTTGCTTTGGCCCATTATCTCGATCATTCCAACTTCACTGCTGTCCATGATTATATTAATCACTAGTTTACAGACCAGAACAGGGAAGCAGCCGCACTTTCTTCAGCCAAGATGCAGGATTCGTTAGAGGGTTTGCACCTCGCTCAGATCCACCAACTTTCCACACTTGCAGAGAATCGCTGTAGATTGCTTCTGTGACCTACTCCCTCACTTTTTGCTCGTTGGGAGTTAAACCTCGAACATGGTTCAATTACGATATAGATACACTGTATCTCAACATTTCATTCCTGTACACGATCATCGGACACTTGTCTAAGGAGACACTCGATTATTTGGCTAAGTCACCGAAATTTCGTTTTGATATAGTCAGAATTGATGCTCTGGACGAACGGTAAAGAGCGGCGGGATATAGTACCGCGCTGAGGTAGAAGGGAGTTGGAGCTTTTCGTGCGATGCGTGTTTACTTTGACTAGATTGGAACTTCTTCGAAAAACAAACTATATTGAGTGCCTACAATAGCGCCTCTTACAAATATACCGATGCCGCCTTAATTGGTATTATTCGCAAATTACATTCTGGCTAATACATGGCATCCGGGAGTAGAACGGCTTTCACGTTTCAATACTATCGTATCAAAGGTTTCTTTCCATACCTTGATCTCGAAAATTGGCTGGCCTCAACACCTCGATACGGAGACATCGAACCAAAGCGATGGAGGAAGAATACCACAACATTCAAGCATCTAGTATCCGAGATTTCGGGGTGTATTGGGTATTTCAAGTCAAAGTTGTCCAATTAGTTGAGGAGATCTACATTGAATAGGAAATCCAAACGCGATCAACCCTAAAGTAGATTTTCATGTTTTTACCAGATTCTACTTCCCATTTATCGGTAACCCTTCCTACGTGACTCACTATATTTACTATCAAATAGTCTGGAACTTTGGTGCTTGGTGATAACTGATGGGCGACAAAAGTCCTCGGTCTTGTAAACGTTTATCATCCCTTGTTTTATCTTGCTTGTGCGAAAGACTATATGCTAGCACAGTGTGAGCCCGTCATCTCGCTAGTTCGGAATGAGAATGTGGAGAAGGCTGTCGGCCCAGGGTTTGCGTTGCTCTAATATAGATGTCTTGTCTCATCCTCGACATTAAATGATTCTCGTCAAGCAACATTTTAGAGCAACAAGTCCAATAATCATTCATATTAAGTAGGCTTTTCTAATTAGGTGATGACACTAAACGACCTTGACATACCGACACCGGGAGTGAAAGCTTCCCAAATTCATCAGATTTTAATATCACTCTTATTATTAGCGTAAAAAATTGACTGCACAAAAAGCAGCTCTTCTGTCATAAACGAATACCATTACGACTAGCATGCAGATCCAATTCTACATTGAGCCTTCCACGCGAGGCTGAACAAGACCCAAACAACATCGGCACCCAAAACCTCTGCATGTACTGTACCCTGCATACGCCACGCACGAGCCACATGTCCCAGAATCTAACCCGCAAATACGAGTAGTTCTAAACCATTCAGGAACCACACGGCTGAGCTACTTTCAAGACCTCTCATCACACATCAATCTCGCAGTGAACAACTACCAATCAATCAACCCCCGACCTACGATATGTGAACTCGAGGTTCACATCGCTCACACTGGCATCTTCAATAGATATTTCACTGGAAACAATGGCATTTTCTACCGCTGACGAACCTCTCTTATCGAATCGGCACGGTGAGGAAGAGGAGGAGAATGAGGCGGATGGAGATGTCTCACTACTTCTCGAAAAGAATCTGAGTAATCCTGGGTTGTTCGTTTGGCTACTTGCTTTTTCCGCCGGTATTACTGGGTTATTGTTTGGATGTAAGATTTCCTCTCTAGTCCCCCGTTTCTTTGCAATCTACTCCAAGATTACACCTAGAAATGTATCGTAGCTAATGGTATGTAAACTAGACGACACAGGCGTAATATCCTCCACCCTAATAAGCCTCCACACCTCTCTCGGCCGCCCTCTAACAACTATCGACAAATCCCTAATAACATCATGTACCTCCCTCTTTGCCCTCCTCATCTCTCCCCTTTCCGGCGTCCTCGCTTCCTCTCTTGGTCGTAAACGTGTTGTCCTTCTAGCAGACTTAGCATTCGTTCTCGGCGCACTGATTCAAGCGTTCACAACCACAGTATGGGGTATGATACTTGGACGAAGTATTGTGGGACTCGCGGTCGGAGCAGGCAGTTTCGTTGCTCCGCTGTATATAAGTGAATTAGCACCAACTATGTGGAGAGGCAGATTGGTAGTTTTGAATGTGCTGTTTATTACGTTGGGCCAAGTCGTGGCTTATATTGTCGGCTGGGCGTTTGCAGAGTGGGGGAGTTTAGAGACGGGGTGGAGGTGGATGGTTGGTTTGGGTGCGGTGCCTGCGGCGGTGCAGATTTTAGTTATGCTGTTTATGCCGGAGACGCCGAGGTGGTTGGTACAGGTTGGGAAGGTGGATGAGGGGAGAAGTGTTCTGAGTAGAGTTTATGGGAAAGAAAATGAGATGCAGAAGGTGGTGGATGGAGTTTTGAAAGGGATTGAAAGGGAAGTGAGAGAGGAAGATGAGGCGAGGAGATTGAGAGAGATGGCGAGGAAAAATAAGGGATCAAAAGCTTCTTGGGTAAGTGATGCGAAAGACAGCTGGGAGGAGTTGATAGGAGTCGGAGGGAATAGGAGAGCCTTGACGATTGCCTGTCTTCTGCAAGGTTTGCAACAGCTATGTGGTTTCGTGAGTACATCCTTTCTACTCATTGTAGACTCAACTGACTCAAATCTCTAGAATTCCCTCATGTACTTCAGCGCTACAATCTTCACCTTTGTTGGGTTCTCCTCCCCGACCCTTACATCCCTCTCCGTTGCCCTCACAAACTTCGTCCTAACCTGCGCCGCTCTCATGCTTATCGACCGCATCGGTCGTCGTCGTATCCTTCTCATTTCAATCCCCGTAATGGTTGTAGGACTTCTCCTCTGCTCCATAGGCTTCTACTTCATGGATCTCCCCTCCACCCTCTCCTCTGTCACCACAACTGCTCCCTCCTCTACCTCCCGCATCCCACCTCTCACAATCTTAGTAGCAATAATGCTCTACACCGCAGCCTTCGCCCTTGGTCTTGGAAACGTCCCATGGATGCAATCCGAACTCTTTCCCCTTTCAGTCCGCTCCCTCGGCTCTTCTCTCTCTACTTGTACAAATTGGTCGGCAAATTTTATTATCGGACTTACGTTTCTCCCAATGATGGAAAGACTAACCCCGACGGGGACCTTTTTTGTGTATGCGATGGTCTGTGCGGTTGGATGGTGGGCCATTTGGTGGGTGTATCCGGAGACGAAAGGGTTGGGATTAGAGGAGGTGGGGCTGTTGTTAAGGGATGGGTGGGGTGTTAGAGGACGGAAAAGGCGAGAAGGGAGGAATGGTGAAGGAGAGAGGGAGGAAAGGGGATAGATATTTCTAGACGGGTTAGATCGGTTCCGGCGTCTGTAGCTTTTGATGGGTTGGTGTAGATATTTCTTGCAGGCATAGAGTATAAAAGACCCTTGACAATAGAAACACCCAAGTGCCCAAAGCAGCGAATTGCACAAAATCATGGTTGTATCAATTAGATAGAGACCAGAAGTTTTGGTAACTTTTCGTGATTGTAGGCTCTACTTATTAACCAAACATTGACTCACTGACTAGTCTCATATCCCATATGTATTCGTCAGATTATCTTTAGGATTAAACCCCCTAAATAAGCTGTCTAGCTATCTCTTCTTCTCACAAATAGCAAATTAGTCTTGACAGACTCGTGTTATTCCTCTCCAGACGAAACCCAGCCTCAGCAAATTCATCCACGCAGTGCATAGACATATGGGTATATCCTCCCTTCCTTCCACGCATTAATACAAGCAGGCAAGCAATTGAATTTCACATGTAACGCCTACGCCACCAAATACATGCGCGTTTCCATCCCATCTGCTCCTCTACGCGATCAAAAAACTCATCTACGGATTGGCGGTCTACCTCTTCCTCTTGCCGCGACCGGTGACTTCAAGGTTAGCGCAGCGGGCGGGGATGATTGAACGTGTTTAACAGATTTAACAGCAGGAATATCATCGTCTGAACTAGACCAGCCTTCCTTATCTGACTCCTCGCTCAGACTCCCCTTTCTAGCTGACATGGGCGGACTTGAATTTTTTGGGCTCAAGTCGCCATCATGTTCGGATTCGGATTCTGACTCTGGCTCTGACTCTGATTCCATGAGTCGGACCACTGTGGGACCTTTCTTCGCTTGCTGGCTATTGGTATCGTTATCAAGACGCACAACTGTTGGTCCATTTCTGACAGGCTGTGCTGAAATACTCCTATTGCTCGGTGTCGAAATATGGCCATTAAGAGGAGGTGAGGTGGCGTCTTTTATTGAGCTGTTCTGGGCATCTTTTGTTGAGTTAATCACCTTACTGGGGACCCCACTACGGCTTATAGATTGCTGGCGTGAAGGTGCAGTTGAAGATGTTCCAGAGGATGGCTTTGGTGGAGGAATTCCATCGTTAGGATATGTACCACCAACGGGAGTGAATAACGGCGACTGTTGGGCTGAAGTAATCGCCTTAAATGACACATCCTTGGTGGTTGGTGTAGCTGTTTGCCTTTCCTGCTGCTCATCGATCTTCTTTTGTTTGGATTGCTGCGAGACAATCTTCAGCTTCTTTCCTTTCAAGGCTAGCTTCTCACGAAGTGAAAGGAATTGGCTAGGTTGCCCGACTATAGAATTAGAGCCGCCGGGCGGTGGAGGTGACTTAGACGAAGATGGTGATCGTAGCTCGGGCATTGCTTGGGCGGGACGTGGAGGAACAGGCGTGTTTTGCGTTTTCTTCGGTGGGCGGCCTCTTCGCTTCTTGACAACTACCGGCTCCTCAATAGATGTATGTATAGACTGCTCGGATAATTGTGATTTCCTGATTTTCGGTGATGTAGCATCATTGTCAGGATTTTCGACCAAGTTATTATTTGTTTGGTCTTCATCTTCAGACATCTCCGGGCTAACTGGACTAGCAACATGCTCTGCATCGTTGCCAAAAAGACTACCATCGCTGATTTCCTGACCATAGTCGTTGCTGAGTCGTTCAGTATCATCATCTGAAATATTATTGTGCATTTTTGGCTCTCTCGACACTGGGTCTTGACGGCTTCTTCGCGTTCTCCTAGGCTGGTCTTCAAATGGATCATCACTGTCTGCTTCTGCTTCGCTTTCGTCGCCGGACGCATTAGTGACAGTTTGTCGAGTGGCTCTAGTCTTTCTGTCTAATGGCGCACTATTACGCGAGGCTCTGGTCCTCGTGACTGGCATTTCAGAGGTATTATCCTCCTGATCATCATTCCTTGAAAGCCATTTAGATCTCCGAGGATGTTTGATAGATGCAGGCGACTTCGATGGCCCAGGAGAGGCACTCGCACTAAGAGAAGCCGCCATTTTGGATGCGAGGCTTGGACGACCACGTTTTCTCTTGCCATTCGCGACGGGTGTAGTGCCGGATTTCTGAGTTGCCGGTTCCTTGGCGAAATAACTCAAAGCCTTTGCAGCGAGATCAACATCATCGGTTGCCTGACCAGCGCTGCGGACTGAACTCTGCCGTGAATTTGGCCGTGGTTCGACGTCTTCCGAACCTAACAAATTCTCTACATCCGCTAATGATGGTTCAGTATAATCTTGACGTTTGTTAACACGCGAAGGACGATGCTCAGGCCGAGAAATGCTATCTGGCTCTTTTCCTGTATCGACCGGTTCCTTGAGTTTAACCTTTCTTCGACGCTTGGAAGCAAAGAATTCCACATCCTCTTCGTCGTCCTCAGGAATGCCTTCAGAATTGAGGCGTTTTCTCTTTTTTGTAACACTGCGGAACTGATCGAGTGATGCTAACAAATCTGTAGGATCTACAGGTGGCACATCAGTTGGCTCCGAATCAGATTTCGGAGAATCGTAGAGGATGCCGTCCATGCCGATTTCTGTCGGGTAGTAATCACCGCTCATCATGTTGGCGGGTTTGGGCGTCTGAGGATTAGGCAGTGGAACCTCCTTAGCAACCATGGGTGCCACTGGTGCCAAGAGTCTTGATGGGTATTGTGCTGCTCTATTAGGACCGTGCATTGCATCATGATGATTGTCATCTAGGTCATGATGTGCGTCAAGAACTCCTAATTGCTGATGAAACTGCTCCTCAATATCATATTCACGGTGCTCCTGATTTTGTTCCCAAGATGGATGGAAGCCGTTGATTTGATGTTGAGCCAATTGATTTGATTCATCACGAAGTGAAGGATCGATGTCAGTCAGATCGTTAAAATTGTTATCCTCTGGTTCGTCCGCTCGGTAGAAAGCTTCTTCCTCATATCCCAGGTAACTATTGTCAATAATATGCTCCTGTGCTTTATCCCTTTCGGCCTTTTCTCGCAATCTCCTCATTCTTCCAGTTTCTTGAGAATTTGGCTGATTTTCATCTTCGTGTCTCAACCAAGTAAGATTTGTTTTGGAAAAGTCAACTAGACTCTCAACACTCCTGTAGTCAGCCACCTTTTTGGTATCATGCCCAAGAAGTGTTCCCTTGGGAGTATATGGTGTTTGTTTCACATCTCTCCGACATCTTGCGCATGAGCACATCTTCAGGCATTTGGGACACTCCCAGTTTTCCATCTCCATTGCCGTTTGAGGCATCATGTCAAAGGCTCGCCATAAAGTTCCATAGCAATAGGATGAGGAACAAGTGGTACAGTGCGCCGATTGCCAATTCCAATGATGATTGCAGCAGATATGACAAGCACTGGTCTTGTTTTTGGTAGCCTGGATTCTACCTCTTCTAGAAGGCTTTCTGTATGGTTTCTTGAGACGCCCTTCATCGTCAGCTTCTGGCTCAACATCCGACTCGC
Organism: Sclerotinia spermophila; assembly: GCA_038090695.1. Classification (NCBI taxonomy): domain Eukaryota; kingdom Fungi; phylum Ascomycota; class Leotiomycetes; order Helotiales; family Sclerotiniaceae; genus Sclerotinia; species Sclerotinia spermophila. The sequence continues at coordinate 30,828 of JBBMOJ010000343.1, read as the reverse complement.
CGTCCAACGGCTCTATTACATCTGGTTTAGTAATGTCTTTCCATGGCCGAATGGCAAGTTGTTCTTGACAAATCTGAGCAACAGTTTTCTTGCCACTTCTATCTCTTTCATCCTCTAAAGTTTTAGGCGAATCTTCACCAAGATCCTCAAAAGTTATTACCACACCGCTCCATAGCTCATAGTTTTCTCTGAGTTCATCCTCTTTCCATTGCTCGACCCACTCCAAACGAGAGATGCAGGCACAAGAACGACCCATGGCGTAACACTCCATACAAATATCATACGTATCTTTCTCTCCTGTTGGAGCTATGAGGATACATGATTTGCATGTCAAGAACCGATTGAAGATATTGCATCGACAATATGAGCAAGTGACGTTTGAGTCGTACGGGATAAATTCTACGTTCTTCTCGGGGCGCAAACGAGAAAACAGCTCACTGACTAGTACTTCTGTGTATAATTTAAATAAGCGTTTGAAATCTTCCATAACCTGCCGAATTCGACTTCCAGGTCTCATCCACATCTTTGGCTCAACCGTGTCTCGTGAGAGCAAGTGATAGTACTTGTCTAGGGTGTAATAAATGATAGCCTTATTCTTGTATTGTTCATCGCGACAAACGAGACGAGCACGAGGAAGAGCCTCATGGATGGCAAGCTCAAGCGTATCTACAGTGGTTCGATTCCATGCAGCTTTCATCGTCCGAGTTCCACGATTCCAAACCTGGTGAGGAGCAAGGGGCGGAATCAAAATTAGGTCACCAGCCTTTTGCTCCGTGACCCAAACATTGAATGGGGCTTTTCTCCAGGCGTTGAGTTGGGCAAAATGCTTTTCAACTTCTATATCGTGGCCAAGTTTGGAAATGAACCATTCCGATACCACCTCTCTTTCTTTAGACTCCGTCATGAACCAAATCGAACTGCCGGGGGTTTCCCCATCACTTTTACCCGAAGTTTCAACCATAAGATTGTGTCCCAAGCTTGCGCACATTTCTCTGTGAGCTGGAGTGTAAGTACCTTCGTGGCCAATATAGCACATCATATTCAAAGCTCGCATATCTTTTGGAAGACTGCTCATTAGATCACCTGCAGGTGCAACTCCTTTCCCAAATCGCATCTGGCCGAATTCGTTAGGTTCACGGATGGCTCCATCACCACCAGTCCGCGACTCGATACAATCGTTTAAGTAGAAAAAGGCTTCTGGCAAAACGTCTTTCAGATTTTCTTCCCATTCGGTAGGGCAATCAATATCTTTTAGGTACAATCGCTGTCGTTTTGGGTCCCGGTAGGTTTGAGGGGTAAATTGATTCGTTAGCTGACCCATCGAACGTAGGTAATGACCCATAGTCATTTGAACATCAATGCCACTAGTAATGTCTCGAACATTTTGTACTGAAAGCAGAGTTAAAGTGAGTAAGTGCTTTAAGTGAAAAGAGTATCGAGCTACCTACCCTCTCTGCCCAAGTTTTCCTCTAGCCATTTCGGAGAGTATAACCAGGGTGGCATGTATGAGCCCCATCCTTCAAGGACCAGTGGCCGACCTTCTTGAACAACATAATAATATACCAGTTGTTCCAAACTTTGTACAGTGTGCGCTTCCAAATCCGACTGCGGAACTCTGCGGACGTGATCGAAGCTCGCGTTATCCTCGACCAGAGCATCGAGATCAATATTAGGTGAAAGAGGTACAAATTGCGCTCTAGGATGCTGTTGAGAAGGCATTGCGACAAGTTAGGCTGAACCCAGTTGTACGTCTTGTATACTGCCAAATAGATCTTATCATAAAATGAGCTGGTATCGCATAGTCATCAATATTCGGAATTTGCGACGTAAAATATGCTGTGACGATATGGACGGTGGTGGTGATCGATGCCAAAGTCAACGTCGGTCGCGTTCGTACCGACAAATCAATATCGTAAGCTTGATAATGGGATAAAGTGGCTGGATATAAGAAATTTGATAAAGTGTTCTATGCGCGAGTCAAAACTAAATAACTGAAAAGCCTCAAGAGATTTAGTTGAAGCTGTTTTGTAAGTTATGTGAAGATGATTGTGAAGGGACTTAAGAATCGTAGCTATTCGTGTAGGGAGGAGACGCGAGGCTGCTTGCAATTTCTTTCCAGCAACGCGCTAGTGGACAAATTCCGGGCACAGTACTCGCACAATCATTTATCGTTCATTGTTAGTCAGAATTTTCTGGAAAAGGAAAAAGAATAAAAAGTGGATGAATTGAAGTCAATAAATACATTGGAAATTGCTATTGATTGTGTTGAAGTAAGTTTATTTATTCAATTACAAACAAGTTGACAATTCTGTTTTTTTCACCAGCTGTTGGTCGTCAAGCCGTGATTCCATTGTAAGAATGATAAGCAGCATTGCAGTTTCCATTGAAATTAAGTGTGTCAAGCGATATATATAAAGCTCTTGGTTCACATACAAGAAATTACATACCTATTTCATCTCAAAGAATGCCCATTGAAGATGGCTTGGAGAATCCAACCAAAAAACTTCTTCGCCGAGTTTCCAATGGGTGTGTCCCTATATTACTTGAAATTGGCACATTCGAGGGTAGTTCCAATAGAGTTTTCTCACAGGAAGCTACAGAAGAAACAGTAGGTTTGGATAAACTAACTGAAAGTAGTGGTTAATGTCCATCTCATTCAATGATGTCTAGATATGGCATATTCAGCTTGCCGGGAGGCTGCCGGAATGCATTTTTTCAAAGAATTTCCTGGAGTCAGAGGCCCTCACTCAAAATCCCAATCAGCTATTCAAAGATCACCACATCTTCATATCCTAGCAGAAAAGAAGCAAACAAGAATGCCGGAGCTCGACATGAAAGACATCACAGTATCAAAGCACATGCCATTCCGACAACTTTGGACGATGAAAAGATCTCGAATGTAAATAACGCTATACCATCACCAGTTATCACCCCTTATGCACCACCAACTACCGGCCTATTATCAAAACTTCCAGCTTCTTGGGTACCATATGCTGAGCTCATCAGATTGGATAAGCCAGCTGGAACTTATTACCTATTTTTTCCATGTCTATTTTCAACTTTAATGGCAGCTCCATTCACTGACCCTATGGTCTCGCCACTAACGGTCGTGGGAACCTCTCTCTTGTTTTTCAGTGGCGCCTTGATTATGCGTGGTGCGGGATGTACTATCAATGATCTTTGGGATCGAAACCTTGACCCCAATGTTACTCGAACTCGACTACGCCCTATCGCGCGAGGAGCTGTCTCTCCATTCAAAGCATTAATCTTCACTGGAGGGCAATTATTTGCTGGCCTTGCGATCCTTCTTCAATTTCCATACCAATGCTTCTTCTATGCCACCCCGAGTCTGCTTTTCGTGGCTTCGTACCCACTGGCCAAGCGTGTTACTCATTATCCGCAGTTTGTGTTGGGGTTGACATTTTCCTGGGGCGCAATCATGGGATTTCCGGCTCTTGGAATTGATCTACTTTCTAATAGTGCCGCTTTGACCGCAACTGGATTTTTGTATGCGTCGAATGTGGCATGGACGGTTCTGTACGATATGATATATGCGCATATGGATATCAAAGATGATGCTAAAGCAGGAATCAAAAGTATAGCATTACGACACGATGCTCAAACCAAGCAGATCTTGACCGGGCTCGCCATAACTCAGGTTGGATTATTGACAGCTGCTGGCGTTGCTGTTGGTGCAGGGCCAGTCTTCTTCGTCGGTGGATGCGGAGGTGCTGCTGTCACTTTAGCTGTCATGATCAAGAAGGTTAACCTAAAAAGCGTGAAAGATTGTTGGTGGTGGTTTGTTAATGGATGTTTAATAACTGGCGGTACGATTTCTGCTGGTTTTGGAGGAGACTACCTGATCCGATACGTCCAGAGGGCTGACGATGAGCAATCCGAGGTTGAGAATGAACGAAGAAAGTCATCATTTACTGTACTTTCTGAATACCTGTTTTAGTATGTAATACGATCAAAGCTACTTCGCGGGCTATTCAAATGCTTGAACCAGGAGAATGTTAGGAACCGAGACTCTATACTACTTGAAGTACTGTACCCAGTAGATTCTATAGGTAACAGAAAGATTTCTGCGATACTAGCAGCATTAGACAAGATCTTACCCCTCACCAAGTACCGGAATTTCCTTTCTTCTAGAATGCTAGAGACTTGAGATGGTGGCCTGGCAACAGCGCTCCGATCACTGATGATCAAGAAGTACAGGGTAGGCCTATAGCTTTAAAAATCTCACCCAAAAAACGGGGACCAAGTTTTTCATGCAAAGCTCCGAGGCAACCGAATATATATTCTCTCTCGTCGTCTTTGCACTTTAGCACTTATTTGAGTGGTTCAAGAAGTTCCTTTTCAAGGGAAAATATATAACTTATGTTTTCACCGAGCTTGATTAAATGAATTGATGAAATTAAGCTTTTTAATAGTTTAGATAAAAAATCACCAAAATAGATAGACAATTAGATAAATTTATCTGTCTACCATAGGTATATTCATACTGTATTCATATTCAAATTCAAATAATCGAGATTCGAGACATTCACATGATGGAATTACCTTATCAGCCACCAACGTCAAGGGTATCTCGAGGGTATCTATGTACTCTGTATCTATCAACTCATTTGCTTTTCTCTAGATCTCTCGCGTAATCAATGATGAAAAACGAAGCTTGGACAATTTCTTGTTTTTATACTTTGAGCTTAGCTCGTAATTGTGGGTAGTTCCTACCTACTCTAGTATTATCGAGGGCATTTGTATTAGAGTGGGCGAATGTGATTTTATAAGCGTCTGTAAATTCAATGCTTATATAATATATTAAAATTTATATAACAAAAAAAGTTTGAAATATTAATGATTTATTAGCAAAATCTAATAATTTTTATTTACAATAATAATTTAATACTTTCAAATTCGAAAAAAACAAAAGTGATATTTAAAATCAATTAATAATATATTTATATAATATCGACTTTTTTTTAAAAAAACTATAATATTTATTTAGTTTTTCTATTCTTTAAATATATTGAATTATAGGCGCTTGTAAAATTATATTCGCTCATTCTAATATAAGTACTTTCGATAATACTAGAGTAGGGAGGAACTACCCACAATTATATATTCGAAGTAATGAAATCAATGAAATCATTGAAATATCGAGCCAAAGTGGGAGAAATTCTAGAAACAAAGAAGAGAAGAAGGATTATTAATTGGGAATGGACTACGACTACTCCGTACGATATACTCTCTCTCTCTCTCTACAGTAGATGTTTTCGGCGAATAGAATTGTACGGAGTAATGAGAGATTCTCCCAAGCACCCACCGTATTTATTTATGACTGTACGAATGAGAGTTTAGAACAAGGTTTGCTTGCTGTAAGGTTGGAGTATGTACGAGTATCTATCTACTCGTATATAGGGAGGGAAAATATGACGCCACAATGAATGAGGGGAAATTTCCATGTGCAATCAATTGTAATTCATTTCTTTCAGTATTGTATTGTACAGTATTAGCAAAAAGAGAATCATTCCATCGGATATCATAGAAATATCCTATATCCCCCCTCCTTCATACATAAATACTCAAGTCATCCTCATTCATCACTTATTTCCTTTTATTGTATTGAAACGCAACCAAAAGCATATCAAATACAAATACAAATACAAATACAAACACAAATACATACAAACACTCCACTCCACCATTCCGTCCCTCCCGCACAACCCGGCTCATACCCTTCCTTTCCCACCATTTCCTTACGTTAATTAACATCCCACACTGTACTCGATGCAGTAAAGCTTTCATCAACTTCGTCATAGTTTTCTTAGCTTCTTCACACCATTAACTCTTTCTTGCGTACGTCAAGGAAGGTAAAGAAGGCTGAGGCAAAAACATCATTCGAGATTTAACATCATCCTTGAAGTCATCACCGATCATCATCATCATCGTCACACGGATTGGATAGCGTAGATCTTATTTACAGTTCGCATATACATATACATTGAACTCCTCCCTTCCTGAGAACTCACTTCTTTACTCTATTCTTTCATATCAACAATCAGCTTTTCTATCAAAAGCGTTTAACTAGACAGAAATATTGCCATATATCTTTTTCGTCACATTAGATACCACCAAACCATTCCAAAATGCCTTCAATACCACAACTAGCTTTGAGAGGTCTCCAATTCGTCTGCGTTCTCATCGCCCTCGCTCTCGTCGCTGCCGCCATAGATGATCAATTTTTCGGCAACTCAAGTGTGAACTGGGCCATGTTTGTGGCCGTGTTCTCCATGATTGTCATTTTCTATGGATTTGCAGCCGCCTTCGTCGACTCGCTCGCGCACCCCATGGTTCTGGGTGTCATGGACGGCCTTGCCACCCTGTTGAACTTCATCGCTGGTGTTGTTCTTGCTGCCAAACTCGGTGTCCACAGCTGCAGTAACAAAGTAAGCTTGGTCTTTTGAAGACGTCTCGGTAATCATCTTTGCTAACAAACATCTAGGGATATCTTTTCAACAACAGCTTGACACAGGGAATGGCAGAACGATGCCGGTTGCTCCAGGCTGCGACGGCGTTTTTCTGGTTCTCTTTTGCCTTGTTCGCTGCGTCCATCGCTGTGGATTTCATTGGTGGAGGTTCGAGTATGACTCGTCGCAGTGTTGTTCGCAAAAGCGCACCAACCATGTCCCAAGTCTAAGCAAAGAACTTCCCATCAACAGGTTAGCACTTTCCTCGTGCATTTCCAGTCTTTCGATAGTCTATCGCACCCTACCTATCATTACTATGAATCTCGGCTAACAAATATATAAAATAAGGTGGCGATCCATGTCTACCTATCCACAGTCAGGATAATAGGATATTTGGGCAGGGTTGAAAGACCATTTAATATTGCGTTCAGGCGCAACTGCTATGCAAGTGATGTTTGTATCTTTAGTATTATAACATAGGAAGGGGAAAGGGTGTTTGGTGGCAGTCTTTTGATGTGTACAACATGGATGGGAATATGGACTTAATAATACCATACTTAATGAAATAAATGTATTTGATATCTTTTGACATATCCTCCTATACTCTGCCAAAATATGCACAATACTGAGAATTCGACCATAGATGGTGTTGAAATGCTTGTAACGAAGAGGTATTGGAACAGGGTGTGTATAGTCTCGAATCAGCCATCGATCAACAGCCGCTACTACTTCGTTTCATAATATGGAAACAAGACAGACACCCTTTGAAAATTATGTAGATTCATAATCATATGTACTGAGTAAACTAAATCATATACACTTCCTGCTTGTCCTCAAGCGATCCTCTTTATGCAGTATGGCCAGCCGATATATCACATATCAGCAATATATGCATCATTCTATAAACGCCAATCCCGATGCCATGCTCGCTGTGTAACTGAATATATCCTCTCATGATATATCAAGAACTTTCTTATTGTGTGAGACATCCGATGTGTCTGACATTTTTCAAGTCCACATGTTCACTTGCCCACGAGCCTTGTGCCCACAACTTCACTCGAAAATCTCTCTCGAGTCTGCGATTTGCATTCGTGAATGCATCTACTCTGTCGTCTTGACTTGCTTCATAATCGCAGTCTTTGAGGTTGCTCGCTCACAGGTCCCTCAACCCCCTGGCTTTACTCATAATGTAGCTGCGGCTTCGATAGCTCCGGCGCCGTTAAAGACGGGGGTACTTGTGATTTCGACGGTGACTGGATACTTCCATGTCATGTATTTTGCCCAACCTATTCGGAGATACGTGGATTGATTAGCCAATATTCTTTGCCGTCTACATGTACAGCATCCGAAGAACAAAGATGATGTGAACTCCTCCCCTCATCTGCCACCAAAAAAACTATAAAGGCAAGCAAACAAAATAAAGATAATAGCAAAGAGCAGGAAGACATACTCCAGTAAGCAAACTTCCTTCCAAAATATTTCCCACACCACGGCACAATTACCATTGTAAGCATCATTTCCAACTGCTGCAAACTGGCTTCCCATTCCTTCTGTGCATCGGATTCTTCTCCATCGTCTGAAGAGGCATAATCTGAACTATCAATAGAGGAAGGCAGGGAATCTAATTCGTTGAGCTCGTCCAGCTCATCTTGAGTGTGTGAGGAGGCATGCATGTAGGAATCTGAGGCGGAGATGGACATTTTGGGGTAAAAGGAGGGTTGATTGGACGGCGGATGAGTGGATGGACGTAAAGGGGTTTATTAATTTCCTAAGAGAAGCATAGAAAGATCGTGAAAATCGCTATCGCCGGAAAAGGGTCTGGCGATGCATTGAGGTGCAAGAAGAGTCTATGAGGGGAGGCTGATAATTGACTAGCTAATTCATACTTGGAGCTTAAAGTCGGCGCTGATTTGCTTGTAGCGTTGAAGTCACGTGTCTTAGCCTTTGAACTTTAATTTTTAAGGCTAAAAGCTGGCTTTTGAGTCATCAAACCAATTAATATCTACCGAGTAGGTGCGGGCATCTTTTTATTCCGAACACACACAACACCACATCACATTTCGAACACAAACGCCAAAGGAATAATATAGGAATTATTCCCATCAGAAAATAATATCGAAATAATCACTAGCGCAATCATGGCTGATACAGTAAGTTAACAATCGCTGCATCCTTTGAGAATCAATTCCACCCCACCTAAATCTTGATTGTTCTCATTGCAGGCACGATTTTAACAACATACCACAGGAAGTTGACGCCAAACCACGCAAATCCGTTGCCTTCAGCGAGGGAACCACGATCGTAGATGAAAACGGGGAGGTCACAATGAAGGAAGACGGACACGACGATACTAAAGAAACGGCGCAGTCACATTCACCTAGTACGCCGCCACTTTCTCAAGCTTTGGGCGCATTTACTGATCCTTTCCAAGGCAATGGCGATGATGCGACCGCAAACAAGGAAGACGATGGATTGAGCGATTTGTCTCTGTTGAAGAAAAAGAAGAAGAAGAGCAAGAAGGTTGAGGAAGGCGAGGAGGGAGGCGATGAAGCTGCTGCAGATGGTGGCCTCGATCTCTCGACAATGAAGAAGAAGAAGAGAAGCAAGAAGCCCAAGGATTCCGAAGACGATTTCACAGCCAGACTTGCAGCTGCAAATCTCAACGACGAAGGCGAGGGCGAAAAGGCAGCAGAGGAAACCCCAGTCGACGATGGTGATATGATCAAGGGAACGGGCATTTGGGCGCATGATGAGACTAAAGTAATTTCATATGAGCAACTCCTCTCCAGGTTCTTCACCTTGCTCGCGGCGAAGAACCCAGACCACGCTTCTTCCGGCTCGAAGAGTTATAAGATTCCTCCTCCACAATGTCTGCGTGAAGGAAACAAGAAGACCATTTTTGCCAATATCGCCGAGATTTGCAAACGAATGAAGAGAACTGATGAGCATGTTACTCAATATTTGTTCGCTGAATTGGGTACCAATGGTTCCGTTGATGGTAGCAGACGTTTGGTTATCAAGGGTCGTTTCCAACAAAAGCAAATTGAAAACGTTTTGAGGAAATATATTAGTAAGTATGGTTTCTCATTTTTATAAGCTCTACTAACATTCTTCACAGTGGAATACGTCACCTGCAAAACCTGCAGATCCCCAGATACCGAGCTCAACAAAGGAGAGAACAGATTGTTTTTCATCACCTGCAATTCTTGCGGATCTAGACGTTCTGTTACTGCCATCAAGACCGGTTTCTCTGCACAAGTTGGCAAGAGAAGAAGACAACAGGGATAGAGTGTTAAAACAAAGACTCGGGGTCGTACATGGATTGTTAGTTAGCTACTGGTTTCTCTACGCAAGTTGGGCGAGAGGAAAAGATAGCAGAGGTAGAGTGGTTAGGCCTAAAATTGGGATTTGACGTTCTTAGCTTTACCTCACTTCAATGTTACAGTCCAGATTTGACAGTGAAACAATTTCTTGAGGTTCCACGCTCCACAACGTTTTCGATCTCTCAATTCAGATGTGATGATCAAATGGCCATCTGTGCCACAGATTAACTACTTTCAATGTTCTAGCTCGGATCTGACGATCGAATAGCTGATGTCTACATTCCGCGAGCTCGAGACGGAGAAATGTAAATAATTATTACTGATAAACAAACACCTCAAACAAAGAATACTGAAAGAATTTGAACCTGCGAATTTTTATTTTTTTTGGATTTTAGTTTCGTTATTCTTTTGTGCCTTTATTTACTCATAATATCTCACTTGAAACAATAATGAGCATAAATTTTTAGAACCCCCCTTAAATCAAATTAAAAATGCTCGTTAAGAATAAACTTTTAAGGGTCACCACGGGACGCATTGGGAATACCTCTAAAAATAATAGAGAGTGTGCATTGTATCATCCTCCAAACCTCAAAGTTTTACAGAGAACCAAAGTGACGATGGATAAGAATACTTCCTTTTATGAGTGTGTTTTACAGTATTAGCAGGGAATGAATGTATGGAGGTTTGTAAGCTTGTGTGGTATATACGAGATACCTACCGGTGTGTACCTGCATACCTATGTATGAAGCAGATATGTAGATTTATATAGTGATGCAATACTACTTACTATCTTTGAGAAATGATATTAAGAAACAAGAGATTATCTATCTACTACAGATGAATGTCAGGATCTAAATCTATAATATTGATATATCTAGTTGGTTTCTATAGCTATATATACGAGTATCTAGTGAATAGTATCTAGCACATCCATCATCCAGTCTGCCAGTCTCACCATTCCGGTGAAGATATCGAGGATACAAACCTAAGCGCTCGGGATGACTGTTGGATCCATTTTTGATCGATATCAATCAATATCGAAACGTCCAAGCTTTTGTTCTCATCCCGGAAGATTGATTGGCACACAGATGATAATCGCATCTAGCACAGCCCGCACCAAGAACCGCGCTGGCCAATCCGGGGCGAGAGGGAGTGAGATTCGGATGTGGAAGCTTGGGGCGAGATGCTTGGGATTTTGCATGGGAGAGGGGATGGATGGATGGATGAATGGGTGGGTTTATTTATATGTTGAGAGCGGGCTGCTGTTTTTTCTTTTGGCGAGGAGAGATGATGCTTGGGTTATTGTCGCATTTGTGTTTGGCTGATTGATTGATTTTGATTGATTGATTGATTGAAGTTCTTGTGAAGTTTCGTGAATTATTAAGTATTGAAATTACAGTACTGCATGTGAATTGGGATTTGAACTGGTGAGTGAGTACTGCATCTTGGAGAACAAGGAGTGCGGGGCAAGCTTCAGTGCTTCTTAAAATGTAATAAAATGGGGTGATATGCTGACTGGAAGTTAGCTTTGCGACAACAGATACTTGAGGATAGCCCGATATAGCTTTGGATCTTGTCATTTGTTTATTTGGGATTATTTGGTTCTTGAAATCAATCAAAGATGTCTACATATTATCCTCGTAAGTACTTTTGGTCAACTTGCTAAAAAAATCACTACTAATACTTCAACAGCTCCTCCTGGAGGTAATGGAGGTAAGGAAACCAAGAAGATACCGAGAACATACCTCTAACCTTCAACTACAGCTCCTCCTCAACAACAACAACAACAATACGCACCTCCGCCAATCTCTCCACCACCAACTCAAACCTCATTCCAATACGCCGCTCCTCCCGTCTCTCCCCCAGCTCAAGCCTCGCACGCCTACTACCCACCTCCCCCTTCCGCCTCCACAACAAGCTATACCCCTCCTCCCAACCCCCAACCTACACCTCCTCAACAACAACAATATGCGCCTCCCCCGAATTTCTCCCATAGACCCTCTTATTCCGGTGGTCAACATACCCTCCCCATCCACACACCACCACCCCAGCAATCCCAATCCTACGCCTCTTCCTCCGCAGTTTCTCCTCAGGAAACACATCACCCCAGCTTTTCCCAACCGAGCTCTAACCCCCCTCCGAATACTTCAGATTATCCGCCCGAAAAACCAGCTCTAAATACAAGTCTCACGACGAATTTAGATCATGGAGCACCTAGCGCAGCACATTTCGTAGGTGCAAGTACCACGCAAGATGATGTGGGAACGTTTAACGGGGGGAGTTATCGCGTTAGCCATAGGGATACGAATAGTATCGTGACGATACAATTAGCAATGGGGTGTCCATTAACTGTGAAACCTGGTTTGTTTTCCTCGTTTTCTTTTTTGATCATACACTGCGCTTTCATTTGCGCGAGAGCAAGAGGGAACAAAATAATGGCTAACCCAAGCAAAGGCGCAATGATCGCCATGACCCCAACTATCACCCTCAAAGGCGCCATCAAATTCTCCATGAAAAAACTAGTCATCGGCGGCGAAATGACACATTCGACTTTTACCGGTCCCGGAGAACTTCTCCTTGCTCCCTCGGCGCTGGGCGACATCACGAATATTCGACTCACGGGCAATGAACAGTGGAGTGTAGGACGGGATGCGTATCTAGCTTCTACACAAGGCGTCATTAAAGAGTACAAGAGACAGGGAATTGGAAAAGCGATGTTTAGTGGTGAGGGCCTGTTTGTCTATAAAATTAGCGGAGTGGGTTTATTGTGGATTAGTAGTTTGGGCGCGATTATTAGGAAAGATGTATGTTCCCCTCTTCTTCTTCTTTTCTGTCCTTTTCCTCTTTCCTTTTGTCTCCTAACCTTCCCTTCCTTGCGTCTCCAAATGAAAAACTAACCACGCTGCGATATAGCTACAAGAAGGCGAACGCTACATTGTCGATAATGGACATCTTGTGGCTTGGAACACAAAATACGTACTGGAGCGTGTGGCATCGGGAGGAATCATCAGCGGATTGAGTAGTGGAGAGGGGTTGGTGTGTAAGTTTACGGGACCGGGGACGGTTTTCATTCAGACGAGGAATCCGGTCGCGTTTGGTCAGTGGATTGCTGCGCATTCGGGGGGTGCTTGAGTAGGCAGGGAATGGGGAGGTGAATAAAGGGACATGGGATGGGAGGGGAGGAGAAGGGGGTGAGAGGGAGGCGGTGGTGAATTCTGACGGGGTTTCTGCGCGTCTGGAGATTTGCGAAAGCCTGAGGGCGTATGATTTGATTTGATTTGATGATACCTTGTCCTTCGTTTTTCATGACTTTATCACAAATAATATCGAGGAGCTTTACCTCGAATTACAAAACGCAATTGGATGTTTTTGTGCATCTATGTTTCTCGGAACTGAAGCTAGGTGATGAAGATATTTGAAATAATACAGCTAGAATTGTTTACCATTGCGCACTGGCTTTATCTTTCTCGAGTATACTTTAGTTCAGAATCGTCTCCCCTATTATCAAAATGTGACGACATAAAAAACACAGGCAAAGCGTGAATTCAGCTGTCAGTAAGCAGGCAAAAGGATGGCCATGCTCCAGACTCCCGAATCTACAATCCCCTCTCCCTCTCCCCTCCTCTCCCACCACCATAAAGTTCAGCAAAAGCCCCACCCCTCTCCAACAAACCCTCGGGACTCCCCACCTCCACAACCCTCCCCTTCTCCAGCACCACGATCCTCTCGCTATCAAGAATACTATCCAATCTATGCGCCACCACCAATATCGTGTATCCACTAAACACCTCTCTGATGATCTTCTGCATCGCCTCGTCGGTCTCCCGATCTATATTACTCGTAGCTTCATCCAGGAGCAAGATGCCTCTCTCTCTTCCCTTACGAGATGCAGCGAGAATTACGCGAGCGAGGGCAAAGAGTTGTTTTTGTCCTTGGGAGAGAAAATTCGAGGGGGCGATGATATCTAGACCGCCGAGGGGAGATAAGAGGGACCAGAGGTTGACTTTTTGAAGAGCGGCGATGAGCAGCGAATCGGGGTATTGTGTTAAGGGATCGAGATTGTAGCGAATGGTATGCTGGATCAAAAATGCATCTTGGGGGACAGTCAGGAGTCGTTCGCGCAGAGTTTTGTGATCGATGTTAGTGAGGTCTAGACCGTCGATTGTGATGGTGCCACTGGATGGCTCTAGCAGTCGGAGAATGCATGATAGTAAGGAACTTTTGCCGCTGCCGCTTCGGCCACAAAATCCGAGTTTCTCGCCGGCGCGGATGGAGAGCGTGATGTTGTCCAGGGCGAGTGTTGAGGGCGTGTGGCTGGCGCTTAGATTGCGGATTTCGATGTTGCCATGTTCAGGCCAATTGGTCGGGAGGGAAAGAGGAGAGATAGGGTTTGGCTCTGATGGGTTTTGATTTGCGAATTCTCTGGTGCGTGATATGGCTCCGAGGGAAACTTCAAGTTGTGTCCAGTATTGGAGTAGAAAACTTAGGGTTTCATTGAAACTTAAAACATTATTTAGTGAGAGACCAAGAGAACCTGGATCGGTATATTTGCGCAGTTTGATGGCTAGTGTAATGACAATGATAGCTAGAGCCGCGACTATCAGATCTAACACTAACTGGAGCTATCTTTGTGCACAGTATAGTAGATAATATGGAACTTGAGATTTGTCGACCTTTTCGATCATGGAATTCGTGAATTGTTCTTGCCATCCCAAAACTCGAACACTTGAAAGTCCATTCAAAGTCTCCATAAAGTGGGAGTAGATGGGACTTCTCAATTCCAATTCAATGGCTCGAAGCCGTCGAGATGTTCTGAGATAGACGCGTTGAATGCAGATAAGAGCAACGAACACTGCCGGAATTGTGATTGCCATCCATGCTGAGCCAAGAGATATGAGGCACAAGGATCCAATTGTCCATAGACAATACATCAATGTACACATAAATCCAGTAGGTAGTTGCGACTCGATCAGCGTCATGTCTTGACTGAAGCGATTTAATATTGTTCCAATGTCAGTTTTCGTGAAAAATGGATATGGCGCATTCATGACTACGTCAAGCAATATCATGTGTAGGTTGGCGGCCGATTCTGGTACCAGTTTGAGAAAGGTAATCCATGCAGTACATCCGTACATGACCCCATTTCCAATAGCCAAGATGAGGTATGTTGGTAGCCACTTGCCTTCGTTTGAACCATGATCCGCTGCCCACCAATTAAGTATTGCTTGAGACATGTAAAGACATATGGTTTGTGTGGTAGCAGACAAGACAAGCATCAGTATTGTTGGCCATCGAACGCTTTTCAAATAGTGTATATAATCTCTTGTATCGCTGCCATGTTGAGGAATGTCGACAACGTGAGCTTCACTCACCCCCTGAGCTTCTGAAGGCCTACCATTACTGATGACAATTGCTTGAGGGTTTTCTTCTCCAGACGTATTATCGGAGATCTGGCCTGCATCTGCGCTGTCTGATATACTTGATTCCATAGAACGGCCCGAATCAAGTTCCGTGGCTAAGACTTCTACTGGGAAATCAGGGGTCTTGGAGTGTTTTCTCGCATTACCAGAGCCGTCTAACGTGATTATATTGTCTGCAATTGATTCCCAACGTTTTGAATGGGTCACAAATATAACTGCGGCTCCAAGCTTTGATATTAGACCATCTCTTCCAAAAATTCTGGTCATAATTTGTATCTCAGTCTTCATATCCAAAGCGCTCAGAATATCGTCAAACAGGATCAGTTGTGGACGCTGATATAAAGCTCGAGCGATATTGAGACGTTGCTTTTGGCCCCCACTAAGACCAGAGCTTTGCCCTTCAACGCAAGTATTGTCACCATTTGACAAGCCAAGAATCATGTCGTCAAGTGCGCAGGCATGAAGTACAGATCTATACCAAGCTTCATCTAATGTATCTACTTCAAAACCACATATATTCTGCCGAATAGTACCTGTAAAAAGCCATGCGGTTTGAGGACAACATGCTATTCGACTGGTTTTGATAGAAATAGTGCCGCTGTACTTCGCTTCGCCAATAATCGCTCTCAACAACGCTGATTTTCCAGATCCGCTTGGGCCTAAGATCATAGTGAAGCTGCCTTGAGAAAATTCCAAGTCAAGATCGTGCACGAGAGGACTACCACCATTATTCACTGAAACACTTACGCATGACAAACACAAGATAGGTACATCTAAATCCTGTCCATCCTTAAGGTTGCCCTGAAGTAGATTTCTGTTCAGATTCAAGACTCGCTTGTTGTGTCGACCTGGCCTTTGCAGGTGCTTTTGAATTCTTTCTACACACCCAAGACACGAGGCTGCAAAGGGAAAGGAAGTTATAAGCTCTGAAGCGGGAGTTGTAACAAGATTAATCAACGCAAGACTTGTGAAGACCTGAGAAGTATTGAGTGAGCTAGAGTTTGACACGTGTGCCTTGATTGCGTATACGATAAAAGTAATTGCAGGAGCCAGGGCCGGGGGTATATTTCCTATAAGCAAATGTCAAATTTTGACACTTCAGACATTTTTGACTTTACTTGGCATGCCATTGAAGACAATGTGCAGAAGGCTTATACACAATACCAGTTTAGCTAATCATGACCCATGTTTAAGTCTCACGACACGTGGTGTATGAGACCTAATACATGAACCACGTAAGAGACTTTGGACACTCACCCAGAGTATTTAACCATACCGTGGACCACCGAAATTTTGCTTGTAGTATGAGCTCATTCTTTCTTTCGTTTTGCAATAGAACCCGTAATGGCCTTGCCAAGCCCAGCATCTTGACACCTTTCATCGAAGATAAAACATCAGCTGTCAAGGAAATTCGCTGCTGGACGGCATCCGACCAAATCTTAACTTTCCCACCAATCAATAAGGTGACTCTTGAATCGAGCATAGCGCTGACAAAAATCACTGCCAGTGGCATGGTACAAACCCAGCCTATCTGAAAGGCTAAGAGAACGATCCCAAGAATCAGTTCCAAGGGCCGGGACCAAAGATCGTGAAGCAGGACTACACTCTGGCAAATCCGGTCAACATCGGTACTCATAAGCGTGAGAGCAGATGATGGATCATCCATCCGGTCTTCTATAGAAAAATTCTTAGTGTAAATTAGTGAGACGAGCGATCCTCGAATCATTGTGATATTTCGATATATATGATGTCTATATAAGGCATTCGAAATCTGTACATAAAACTGGTTAATACTCTGGGTGATCAAAAGCAGGCTATTGCGCTCACCGCTAATCCCAGATAGATACATGCCGTCGCACCAATAAGCCCGTAACCAATATCCTCTCCCAGAACATCACTCGGCTGACTCAAATAACTGGTTGCTCGATCGATAAGGAATGGCTGCGCAAACAAAAATCCAGAATAGCATAAGCGAGGTACAACGGGCAATAAGATTGAACATCGATGGGCCTTCCATAGACTTCTTAGCAGAGGCATCCTGGCCTCACGGTGTCGTCGCCTCCATGAGTCTTGGAGATTTTGGTGCAATGCTGCAGACCCAAGTCTGCTGTCAATTTGGCCAAGATCTTCAAATGATATTACTTTTTTATAGCCACGCTTGAAAAGAGCATTCATCCAAAGGAAAAGGCTGCTGCCAAAGATACCACTAGTTGTCTCAGTCGCTAATGTCTGATATTGTTCCATGAGAAAAACTCTCTTGTCCCATGCTTCAAGGCATAGTAATGTGATTCTAGCTGCCAAGCTAAAGGAGAAAACAATTGCAAGGTGTAGCTGTCCGGGAACAATATACAACGTGCGAGCTTGAGGAATATCAAGACCTGCCGAAAAGGCAAGATACAAGCTGATAAGGGTTGATGGCTTCACCGAACGATATTGTTCAAGATGAGAAAGCGGTACAATAATCACAGCAGCCAAAAGATCCAATGTAGTTGTAGGTATTGAGAAGCGTGTTTGGATCGTAATTGGCTCAGTGTAGAAAACCAGAAGTGATATCTGACCCGAGATTAATGCCACGGATGTTATCGGTTTTGCGATCGACATCCAACTCGTTTTTTTCTTCTGACTGGACATCCAAAGAAACCAAATCCTCCATGGTGAAAGAAGTAGAAAGATGACGCTTGGCACAACTGAAAGTATGGCTTGCTCGAAGAACAAGGTAAAGTCGAATTTGCGGACACAGAGAGGTACCGTCGGACCAATTTCACTATCAGCATAAAACTGACAAGCCTGGGTTTCGTTGTATGTATCCATGGCATATCAAGAGCCTACTGCTTCAAGCAAAGCCCATGGAAATAGCCTAAATTGAGTCCAATTTAGGTGTATCGAGCATGCAGAGCAGTTAATGTTCCCTAAAAGAAGTCGACTCTAATGAAGGATTCCAGAACCATATCTGGGTATTGAAATAACCTCCATCTTTCGCACGCGTAAGCCAGTTTTTCAAGGTCAACTACCATTGACGATGGCAGACCTGGACTCTTCAAATTTGAAAGATAAGGTAAATTCGCATCCAAGCGGTAATCCTGTGGCACCTACCAAACTAGGTAGGAACATGGTTCTGTACCTTGTAGCCTCATTCCCTCATTCTCCTCACCTCAAACATCAGATCTAACCAATTGATGAAATGGGATTGTGCACTTGATACCAACAACTTCCAACATCTCATCGTCGAATCTAAAATTTCACCAACATGTCTGAGTAATGTCTTATACGCTAGAGGAGTATTAATGCCCCACAGCCGTTTTCCTTCTTCACATAATGTCGATACCACATTTGGGAGGAGCTGTCCCAATATTGATAGAAATGACTCTATCAGGAATTGTCAGAGCAACTCAAATCATGACTTCAAACCGTCGCCATGGTGGACAACGATAACTCACTTGAAACAATCAAGCCAAGACAACTTCGCCGCAACCAAAGTTCTATGTTGGATTTTTTTCTTGACTGAATTGCCCAGTAAGTATGAATCAATTGAGCTCTCAATATCCCAAAGTCCTTCCACCGGTATAAGCTAGAGGTAACGTGACCAAAAGCTTTTCGAATTTACTAAAAGGTGGAAATTATGTACTTCGATGAGCGAGAATCAAGGAATGATTCTAACCGTTTCCAAATTTCTATATACCTAGGACTATGTTAAGAAAAATAGTCGTTCCAGAAATCAAAGTCAAAAGTGTGCCATTTTTATCACGTGAACCCTAGACGTAGAAAATACGGTAGGCACAAGCGAGTTGAATTCAACACATGCAAACTAAGGAAACAATACCACCATTTCAGGCAAGCAAAGGCAAACACGGACTTAAAATTTTCTCTCTTCAAAAGGCTCACAGATCATACATAACGTTAACAAATAACCTCCCTACCCTCCATCCCATAAATATCAGAAATCATTGCGGAGAAACAGCATTCTTGATAGTCAGAGAAACTGTCACATCGACAAAGCCACGATTATTACCTATGGCGACTTCCGATGGGGTTGCGGTGGAGGTGCACGGGACAACTCAGGTTCCAAATTCTATTTTGAGTTGGTATGATGAGACGCGTCCTATGTGGATTGATCTTGTAGGAGATTATGCTGGAAAAGAGTTGTTTCTGCTTGAGGGAGATTCTCTACTAAGAGAATGTTTTGCAGATGAACGGATTGATTTTCAAGGTAAAGATTTTATTTTCTTCCAGTATTGATAAGGTTATATCGCTCTTTGATTCCCTGAGTGTTGTTCCTCCACGGAGAATTATATATATATCGGGCATTTTACCAAGCTTCTGGAATACTTGCTCTGAGTACAAAAGATGTACAACATCACACAACAAGGATGAAAGTTTCATGCCATTATGAGACGACTTTAAAGCGATATAAATAACCTTTTCGATGTTTTTATTCACAAAACAAAAGACGAGTGAGCTAACAGTATCTTGCAGATGGATTTCAATTGCTTCATGCTGTATATGTAGTAGAACGATTCCTCGAGAATTTAGTTAAGAGACATTGCAACTTCCACATTGCGTTCTTCGAAGGTATGTGTTTTCATTCCAAAGCCGTGCTCTTGATCTTTACAGCATTATTCGAGAATCTGAAGCCTTCAAAACTCTCGGAGCCAATTGATAATTCTAACTCTATTGTTAGAGAATCGGCAATTATGTGTACCACCAGGAGTGAAATCTACGCATCGAGCTCGGTATCTCCTCGCTCGAACCGCGATTCGACAGCATCTACACCACAAACTACCATTATCGCATCCAGAGATTGTGATCAATACTTTCCCTTCCCTAGAAAGTCAAGAATTCTCAAGTTATCTTCATGTTACACCAATACACTTTGTTATGTCGCATGATGGGGCTGCCACGGCAAAGAAATCTTCTTCATCGAAAGAAGCGAAGACCATCCTTCGAGGACTGATATGGTTTTTTAATTCTCACAAGCTCAATGTTGCTCTCATCAACCGCATAGAATTCAGGGACTCGAAGGTTTTTACCATGATCGTGGAAAGTATGACTGTTTCAAGCCAGCGCAAGCTGCTTATTAGTTCTACATTTGCCAAGGACATTGAACAGGCTCGTTCAAAGTTTGCCAAAGATTCGCAATCCAATAGCTCTGGCGGAACGCCGTCCATTGACGAAGAAATCACCCAAAAGTTGTCTGCTGCGGCAGCAAAGATTCGCTTGAGTGAAAGATCATGCATTTCTGTTCTTTCTGCTTCTCATATTTTGAAAGAAAATACATCTGATATATTTTTTGCTTCCGCCCTTATATTACACAGCGTCATGCTTAATCAAATCCCCCTTCCAAAGCGTAGATTTCCATCTGTTGCTTTCGACGAAGACTTCGAGGAAGAGATTACTAGTTTCTTGTCCTCATTTGCAGATGCTGCTCAAGTTATTCTAGACAATCCGACATGGAGCAACTTTGTTGAGACTATTGAAATCACAAGAGACTCTCATGATCTTTTCGATGGCCGATTGTTTCGTGTCGTCATTCAAGCTATGTGCGACGAATCCTTAGACCCATTTCCTCAGTCAATTCAAGATGAATGGCTCATTCTTTGCAATCTGACAAAGGAGCTTTCAAGTCAAGAACTTTCTTTGGACAAAAGCGTTCAATTGTCCTCTGTCAAAATTGCCCCGTGCGAAGACTCCGACTCAGTCCCGGATAATCTTACAGTTTTACCCTTCACTAATGCTGTCTTCAATAAGCATTTGGACTGCATCCATGTTAAAACGGATACATCTCTGTCTACACAGCTTGGCACCATGAAGCTGTACAGAGAAACAAGTCATTGGCATAATCACAAAAAGCCGCTCATCACAAAAGCTCCTATAGCACAGAAAGTCTCCAAATGGCGGTAAGTAACTTTAATTCAAGCTTAATCTCTTAGATGCACCGATTACAGCCTAGTAGGTACTGATTAATCTCCAGTAATCCCCTTCGAACGAATCAATTTTATATGAGTGAAATGACCTCATACGCCGCGAGTTTGACAGGAGCAAAGGGAAAAGCACTCGAGCCGGAGACTATTGTGGTGGGACCCAAGCAATTAGTGAAAGTAGTTGAGGAGAAACCATCAAAGTCGAGCAAAGTCGAAAAACCAGCGCCGAAATCGAAGAAAGAAGCCCCAACTGATGTATGAATTCTCTACGCGTGGTCATTTGAATGAAGCTGACAAAACTTTTAGAATAAGAAACCTGTATCCAATGCCAAGAAAGGTACTAAAAAGGGTGGTGGGCTTTCAGCTGCTGATCAGATCCGTGCTGCAAATCTGGAAAAGAAAGGGGACACGGAGACTGATAAAGCTTTCCTTGCATGGTCTATGATTATGAAGGACCTGGATTTGACCTCCAACGATGAGAATCGCTACCTTCGGGCCAAACAATATCTTAACAATCTTGATAGTGCCAGAACAAAAATTCTTGAAGGAGATATCAACACTTATATCCTCCAATGCCTATTGTCTTGGTGGGCAGGGTATTGTAAGCAGAACAAGAAAGTAGATGGCTACCATGTAGTCGCATTGATTTGGACTACTGTAAGATCTATATGCACTACTAATGCACCTATCACAAGAGAGATCATTCAGCATGTCGAAAAGATATGCAAATTGGTTGGCATTTCGGATGCGTTGTCTTCGCCAAAAGTACTCGGTGCTGATCGCAAGCTATCTTTTGCCTTCAAGTACCCTCCTCCGACTTTGTCCTTGAAAATTGATATCCCTCAATCAGAATTTCAGCTCGAACATTGCGGTCCTTACATGGACAGGATGCTTGATGCGAAGCCAGATCCCCGTGTTTCTAGCTTCGTTCCTGACGGATGGCAGAGAGATGTGCTCGATCAGTTGGATGCCAATAAGAGTGTGTTCGTAGTAGCACCAACTTCTGCTGGTAAAACGTTTATCAGTTTCTACGCTATGGAACAAATTCTACGAGCTGATAACGATGGAGTTCTGGTCTACGTGGCACCAACAAAAGCACTTGTCAACCAGATCGCAGCTGAAGTTCAAGGTAAGCATCATCGCATTTATTCTCCACTTCTCTTGCCTTGCAATACCAAGGAGAAAACCTTTCCGTACCTTGAATCAAAAATACAAACCACAATTACCTTTTTCTTTCAAATGAAATAATGGAAATGATCACTAATATTTCCCCATTCCAGGTCGATTCTCCAAGAGATTTCCCCAAGCTGGCAAAGGGGTGTGGGCTATTCATACTAGAGATTATCGTGTAAACAATTCTACGGGTTGTCAAATCCTTGTCACTGTGCCTCATATTCTTCAAATTATGCTTCTATCACCCACAAACGCGAAGTCATGGGCCCCAAGGGTGAAGCGTATTATTTTCGACGAAATCCATTCTATTGGGCAATCTGAAGATGGTGTGGTATGGGAGCAACTCTTGTTGTTAGCACCATGCCCTATAATTGCTCTTTCTGCCACTGTGGGCAACCCTGAGCAGTTTGCGGATTGGCTAGGAGAAACTCAAAAGGCAAATGGGTCCGAGTTAAAGATGATCAAACATTCAACCAGATACTCCGATTTACGAAAGTTTATGTACGAGCCACCTCAGGAATTTCATTTTGAGGGTCTCGGGGACTCCTTTGGTCTAGGTCTAGGTCTGGATGGCCTAAAAGGCTTCGAATCCTTTCACCCTGTGTCTAGTTTGGTTGATCCTTCAAGAGGAATGCCTGAAGATCTTGCACTTGAACCTCGAGATTGCTTATCGCTATGGAAAGCCATGGTTAAACACCAAAGCAAGGAGTACAGCGTCCCTGAATCCTTGGCTCCAGAAAAGACATTGCCACCTTGCATTCGAAAAGCAGATATTTTCGCATGGGAGAAGAGCCTTAAAAAGGTATTGCTTCAATGGATGACAGAATGTCGAACACAATTTGTCAATGTAGTGAAGGAATTGACTCCAAATAATGTTGAGATCAAGAACGATATTTCAAACGACAGCTCCGCTGGTTCTGCGACCGAGCTCATTGATCCATTGAATCTCCAAGCTACAACCTTGCCATTACTGTATCAATTGCACAAGCGCCGTGCCCTGCCAGCTATATTGTTCAATTATGATCGATCTGCTTGCGAGAAGATTGCGAACACTCTACTGAACCAGCTAGTCGAATCAGAAGAAAAGTGGAAGAAAGGATCAGCTTGGAAAAAGTTGATGGATGGCTATGAAAATTATCAAGAGATGAAGGCAAAGAAGGGTCGTAAACCGGTCAAACCATCCAAGAAGTCTAATCAAGATGACGAAGGTGGATCAAAGATGGACCGAATGCGTGAGGATGCAACAGATGGATCTTCTTTCTACGATCTCTTCGATCCAACTGCGCCCCAAGCTGATTTCTCATTTGCTGACCCAAAGCGTCTACAAAAAGAGGAACTCGATGGGTTCATCCGACAACTTCGTCGCAAGGAGATTAAAGAAGACTTAATCGACTTGCTGAAGAGAGGTATTGGTGTTCATCATGCTGGTATGAACCGAAAATACCGACAATGTGTAGAAATGTTGTTCCGTAAAGGCTTCTTGAAAGTTGTAATTGCAACTGGAACACTTAGTTTGGGTATCAACATGCCGTGCGCTACTGTCGTATTCTCCGGAGACTCTGTATTCTTGACTGCCTTGAATTTCCGTCAAGCTGCGGGTCGTTCAGGTCGTCGTGGGTTTGATCTACTCGGAAATGTTGTATTTCAGGGCGTTTCTAGAGAGCGAGCAAGCCGACTTCTCAGTTCTCGACTCCCTGAGCTTACGGGTCACTTTCCAATTACGACAACGTTGGTATTGCGACTGTTCACCCTTTTGAATGATTCTAAGAACTCGCCATATGCCGTTAGGGCCATCAATTCCCTTCTTTCTCAGCCTAGACTGTATCTTGGTGGTCAAAGTTTCAAAGAGCAAGTTCTCCATCATTTAAGATTCTCTATCGAGTATTTACGCAGAAATGCACTTCTTGGGCCCGGCGGTGAACCCGTCAACTTTACCAGTTGCGTTTCGCATCTTTACTTTACGGAAAATTCGAGTTTTGCGTTCCATGGTAAGTAATCCTTCTGTTACGTATAAGCGCAGTAACGAAATGTTTGTACGCAAGTGCGACCTCCCATTTCTATTGACGTGTCTTGTTATTGAGTTTATGTGGTTTTGTATTTTATCTAGTTGCATTTCGAATACTAATTGGTGCTAGCTCTTCTGAATGGGAAATACTTTCATAAGCTCTGTGCAGATATTGACACCAACTCGGATGATGTACTGCGTACAATGGTTCTCGTATTGAGTCATTTATTCGGTCGTAGAGTTGTTAGAGAAGTCAACGATGCTGATGAGGCAGAGAAAATTCAGCGTTCGCCATCGAACGTGTACCTTGACCCCATGCCAGAAGAAGCAGCTAACATACTTCGTGGTCATAATAAGAGTACTTTAGAGGTGTTTTCGACATATGTGAAGACGTTTGCCGAGCAACACATTACTGAAGATGAACACGCTTTGCCATTCACTCAAAGTCCAGTCGGTCCAAATGGAGCAGGCGAGACAGATGGAAATGCGAACCTTGATTTCCTCCCTTCTTTGCCCAGTCCGTACGCCAGATCACCATTTGTAGCGCTATCTGGCCTAGGTGACTCGTTCACTACCATTGAAGACCTTTGCAGCTCCACCCGCGAGGGCGTCTTCCTTGAAGCAGCGGTAATTCCACATCTCGAGCTTCACCCCGATGAAACAAGATCACCTTTAAATTCATACCTTCTTGATTTCTTCAATCACGGTTCTTTACAACCACTCGAAGACGCAAATGGTATTCGCCGATCAGACGTCTGGTTCGTACTTAACGACTTCTCTATGGTACTAGCTACAATCGCCACGTCCCTCGCTTTACATCTCGGTCTAGGTCAAGATACAGATTCGGAACTCCTCGATGTAATGGGAGCAGGAGATTCTGTCGAGAACGAGAATGATGAGAAAATGGCTGAAGATTCCATTCTGCAAAATGTTTCTGGACCACCCGGTGAAGCTCAGCAAGCCCAGCCGGTACGTAGAAAGAAGGTAGTCGATGATTGGGATGCGGGTGAAGATAGATTGGCTGCTGAAGAGGATTATTTGGAGAAAGAAAAGGAGAGTGGTGCGGGTGCGACGGATGATGAAGAGTATGAGAAGTTAATGACTGTTTATCGGGCATTCAGGAAGTTGAAGACAGAATTTGACGAGAAGTTTAGAGCTATTTGGGCTTAAACGGGTGAATTTATGGAAGGGATGATAGTAACTTGTTATGATGACAACGAGAAAGCACAGTCCTGGTTTGAAGCTCTCTCATTTGGATACATTGGAGAGTTTTAGATAAAGAATAGATTGGCATAGTTTTCTTCATAAGCTTATGCAAATCTCCCACCAAAGTTTTGGTCTGAAACTTTTTATAGTATATTTAAGACCACCTTCTTGCTGTTAGGGAATTGAAACCCTGGTCTCCATAATTACTCGTTGAGCGCCAATGGAGTATATTTGGATTACAAGCCAATATAATAAGTTGTTCTCAATTAAAACATGCCAGTCTTTCCCCTCCTGAGATTTTGATAAACTAGGTCGTAAGAATACATGAGAAGAGCCACGAAGAGAGCCAACAATATGTTTCCTTTTTTCTTTTCTTCTTTCTTTTTTTGGGGAATATCACTCCTGGTGCCTTGCTTCATGCAAATATTGTCTATTGGTGTTGCAATGTACTCGTATGCATAATGTATTTATTACTTACAACTGCAAAGGTAGCTTGCAGTGTTACGTAATCTGGGCCAGCGACCACAAATCGCAAAACAAGAGAGAAGTTTCTTTCGCCATTGTGACTTGAAAGCGGAGCTCGCCTGGAAACCTGGCCAACCCCCCACACCCGCGCCTATAGCAATCCTCATCATAATATGTTTAATATGCACGGGATGTTAACATGGCAGCGATCCGATGATTGACCGAAGAAATCTTGGAACTTTGCCTATGTCCAACTAATATTGTGTCATTGACATTGCCATTTTTGATCGGCAGAGCCCCTAGTAGGTACTTTCTGACTCCACATTTGCAGATGGGGCTAAGCTTTTCTTTTTCGACTTTGCTTTCGAACTTCGCCGAAGTCCTTTAGATATAGGACTATTTAAGCTTGTTTGCTTATTCTCTAGTCGGACGTTGTGATAAACAATAGGGTAAAATGTTATTGCATACTTGATCATCTCTATGATCCATTGAATCTTGACCTAAAGTGTTCTAGCAATTGGTGGCCGATGTTATAGTCAACTGCCAAGCTACTTTAAACTTATGTCAGAGACTTATTATCGGGTAACGGTCACTAGACCTCCCTTTGTAGCTCTAGAGCTCTGTTGAGAGTTTGGCAAATATTAACGATTGCTATGCGTAAGACAGAAACCGTATATCAAGAAGTCAAAAATATATTTCTACTATGTCTAGTAACCTTAACCTTATTAGACGGGTGCATTTTATCACCAGATCACGCTGCGACTTGTGCCATCTTCATAGATGTGATCTATATATATTTCTGATATAGGAATGAAGAGGGTATACCTCGGGATATGAGATATGGGATATTTTACGTACACGGCACATACAGCGCAAGCTTCCAACTTTTTTCCCCATGTCTGCGGGGTACCTCTTTGGGGCATGCGGGGTTAGCTTTCTTACATAAGCGCACTAATTTCGCGTTTCCTCGGCGTAAGGTTTCTAACGGATATGCAAGGGGTCCGCTCTCACAACCTACCTCATTGTTTGACGTCTAAAGCTTTCTCCAACTTTCATACCGAATCAGAATTGCCGAAGCATGATCGCCATAGGGGTTTGTTGTTTTGATTTGGATAACGTAGAGTCCTCAGGTTTCTATTACCAACTCAAGAGGAGGTAAGGTCAGAAGTTAAATGCATAAATTGTCGTATCTTTTGGAGAAGTCACAAGGGATCTACGACAACACCTTCCCAAATCGTTGGTATTGGCCTGTTAGGTGCATTGCATAGTCGCAAGAGTACCAACATCAATATGATCTTTCCTTCCTACTTAGTTCCGGTGCATGTGTATATAAGATGGGATCTGCTGCCCACAAGTCTTTTTCGTTTTGTTCTCGTCTGTCCTACATTACTTCTTCTCATTTCATATATCTACTACATACAAGATTATACATTTGAGAAGTATCTTCCAGTGTCTTCATATCGTATATCAGCAAACCGGAATACATACGTTAAAGTATCAGAACGCTTTAACCATGCCTTGCGATATACGTGAGATATACGGGCCGCGTAAAAAAGGCGCAAGACGCGCGAGATACTATGGCTTTAAGGGTAAAAAACTGAATCTTTTGATCACCCTTGTTGCTGGACTGGATTTTTTGTGAGTATTTTATTCTTTTCATATTTTACAATGTGCAGCAGCAGCAAGAACATTTACTCAATCTGCCACTGCACAAGATTGTGGAGACGGCCCGCTCTGGAGAAGGCGGAGGTGGGGTTGAATGGTATCATCGAAGGTTACCTTCTTTATGCTGAAGACGTTACATTTCCGATGTTTTACCGGTTTTAGTTGCGTAACAAGAATTCACAGCTAACGCACTCATAGGCTTTTTGGTTATGATCAAGGTGTTATGTAAGTTTGTATCTCCAGCGTAACTCCATTTCGCGATGGGCGAAGTAAATGGCACATCAAAATGACATTTCAAGTATATAAATCTCAAGGACCATTTGATTAATAAATCTGATATGGTGTATTGTAGAGATGCTTAAGTCTTAAAATCAGTATTGATGTGTGGTTTATTTCGTCCATGATTTGCGATTTTACAAACCCCCAAAGTATTTATGCTGATACTTTGGTAGGGGAGGACTGTTAACTCTCCCATCTTTCGTGACAACGTTTCCGGAGATCGATACTGTTCATGATAAATCATACCACACAGCTACTATTCAAGGTATAGTAGTGGCTTCTTACAATCTGGGTTGTTTCGGTGGTTCCGTTATTACTATCTTTCTTGGAGATCGTCTTGGTCGTCGTCGGATGATATTCCTTGGTTCCGCAATTATGATTATTGGGGCTGTACTTCAAGCATCTTCCTACGGTCTTGTACAATTCGTTGTTGGGCGTGTGCTTACCGGTTTTGGAAATGGCATGAATACAAGTACAGTCCCTACATGGGCTTCCGAAACGTCAGAATCTCACCAAAGAGGGAAAATGGTCATGTTTCAGGGTGCCATGATTACAGGAGGTATTGCTTTATCGTATTGGCTTGATTTAGTAATATCATTGGCGGGTCATAATAGTGTGGCTTGGAGGTTTCCAATTGCTTTCCAGATTTTACCAGCGGTCTTAATACTTATGTTCATCCTCGAGCTTCCTGAATCTCCTCGGTAAGTAGCTTTTCCTATGCTTGAATTTATTCGATCTAACGAATACTTTAGTTGGCTCATCCTGAGAGGTGATATTGACGAGGCTAGAGCTGTGCTCACAGCGCTTGAGCATCTTCCCAAAGCTTCTCGCGACGCCCCAGAGCAAGACGATAAAGCGACTGTTGAAATTCTAACCAAGGAGAAAGTTGAACTCAAATTGAAGGAGATCAATGATCAAGTCGACGAAGCGGCAGATGCCGGTTGGCGTGATATGTTCACAATGGGCCCGAATCGTAATCTCCACCGCGTCTTACTCGCATATGGCATCCAAGTGATGCAGCAAATCTCTGGTATCAATGTAATCACCTATTATGCCGCTACAATTTTCGAGCAGTATATTCATATGGATAGTCAAACTGCCCGTTATCTCGCAGCTGGAACTGGTACAGCATATTTTTTTGCTTCTTTCATTGCTCCCTATACAATCGAAAGGTTCGGTCGTCGTAAATCTTTATTGCTCGGTTCAATTGGGTTGGTAGTAAGTATGGTCATCCTCGCTAGCATGACATACTTGTCGGAAGAAGGTATCGGCGGCAAAAAACCGGGAATTGTCTCCACCACTTTCCTCTTCGTCTTCAACACCTTCTTCGCAATTGGATGGCTCGCAATCCCCTGGCTATATCCGGCGGAGATTGTTCCTCTCAAAATCCGCGCACCAGCGAATGGCCTATCCACATCTGCCAATTGGATCTTCAATTTCATGGTTGTGATGATCACACCGGTTTCGTTCAATTCGATTGGTTACAAAACGTACATTATTTTCGCGGTTATCAACGCTGCCATGTATCCAGCTGTCTATTACTTCTATCCAGAAACTGCACTTCGGTCTCTGGAGGAAATGGACACGATATTCCAGGCATCAAATGGTCTCTTTGATGCAGTTAGCATTGCAAAGAATAAGCCGCATAGATATGGACACGATGGAAAGTTGTTAGTTGCTCCCGAGATCACCGAAGGAATGACGGGTCTTGGGGGAGCTGGACTGAGCGATATTGGAAAAGATGGTGTAAATGACACAGTGGTTCATCAGGAGAATGCTAGAGACGATAGTGGTGGGAGTACATTGAGCCCAAAGAATGAGCATGGGGATGACATTAGGTAGTCTGTAATTTTGATGGGCTAGACTGTAGAGTCGAGAGGATGGAAATGGCTTTCTTTATATACCCAGTGCTGGCAATCACCGGTAATTTAAGGTCAAGACCTATGTTCTTTCTGATGCCAGCTCTTCATTTAGATATTCAGACTTGTTGAAAAGTGGTATTGGCGCGTTTGGAATACCAGACTTCCGTTAAACTTATTATCGATATTCTTACGATTGAATGAATTATGACGGTCTTCTATTACTTATCCTATTATTGATTGTGAAACAGAAGCTCACTTGATACCTCTTTAAGAACCCCGAATAGACGAGTATGAATCTGTACAATATTGTAAAATTATGCAAAATCCCTATCTTCACCTTTTCATGGTATCACTACATGAATTAAAGACTAGATACTCAGAGATAGATTGCTTCAATCTATTGAAAATGTTTACTCTGGTGACTATTCGAGAACTACACTTATTTATATAGATATACTATTCTGAAAAAAGAAAAAAAAAGAAAACTGTATACTCTATCTGATCGTTTTCTTTTCAGGACAGCGAGCTTTGGGTTAGTCTTGTAATCATAATCCCACCTCGATGCGTACGATATAAATGGAATACTTGATATATAGAACTATATATAGTAGTACTCTTTGCGATAATGGATATCAAATCGAAGAATTAAGATTTTGAATTAAGGTTGAATAGGGATATCTTAGACGCTTTGTATATCAATATTATAGTTAGTGTTTTTTTGATGTAAGTCAACCACCCTATTTTCGGGCCACCCCTCTTTTGGGCCACCCTTTACCACCAAAAATTGCTTTTTCGACCTATTAATATCTCTATCAAAACACAATATAATTTAATAAAAATCTGTATATATATAGTTAAGATCATTTTAAACTTATTCTGAAAATTTTAGAATTTAAGGATTTTTCTGGATTGAGATCTGAAGGCTCAAAATATCGATTTTCAAATTTGTATGTGATTTACATACAAATTTGAAATTCCATTTAAAACCTCGATAATTATTCAACGAAAATTACTAAAAATAAACTATTCATTTTTTAAGGAT